>JAOQGN010054162.1:0-12671 GCA_027564295.1 Himantozoum antarcticum
GTGTCTTGCTGCCATTGAAATAAATATATTGCTATGCCAGTCAAATCCTCAATGAATACAACAAATCATGCTGGTAGCTTTTGGGTCCTGACTTATTACTAAATAAAGTCACACTATACTTGTTATGCATAGTGTGACTGCAGTCATTGCCCATGCTTTCTGTGCATGATGCTGCCTTGCTAGCCTTATCTATAAGGTCCCTATCAGAGCCATATAGATGGCTCTCAGAGCCATATATGGCTCTGGTCCCTATGCCTTTGTATGGAGCATTGGATGTAGTTGCCCCTCTACATCTATACCCACAAACCTGCTGCTCAGTGCTATATATTAGAGCTAGTGTGGGCATTATGTAATTTAACCACCTTTCGTTACTGTGTTTCAATTTTGTTCTAACAGTTATAGCAACCCAGTGTGACTGCTCAATTATAGTTTTGAGTCCCCACTAGTTGTGTTCTGCACTTCAGTAGATTAATTTATATACATACATAGTCATACTTACAGATAGACTATATACCAAGAGACGCACTTCAATAAAGATGAACGACGAAAATATCAATAGCTTAGATGTAGAAAGGAGTGATCCAGATGACACTATGCTGTTTCATGAGGACAGAACAAAGGCGGTGGTATACCACATCAAGGGTCGGACGTGCCAGGTACTGAATATGATGGTTGACATTGTGGGGTATACGGTAAATGTTGAAAATAGAAGAAAAAACTATCTGGTAGATATTGTGACATTAACTGGGGCCAATCAGCTAACCACAACGTGAGTGTTATATACATATATTTCGTATACTTGTGTTTATTGTATTTTAAATCTCAAATTCACATAATTATATGTTTACTTGATAGAAAAGACCATCTTAAAGTTTATTGCGCCTTTTGTACTGATTGTTGCGCTAGCAATTTTGTTTTTCAAAACAACTATTATAAATACCTAGCCCTGCCTCCAGGGCCCAATTGGAGGACGAACGTAGAGTAGATCGGCGATGGGGAGCGCCCAGCCTTTGACCACAAGTTTGCTAAATTATCTCCGCTGCCATCTCCATAATCTCTATTACTTTAACACGGTAAATAAATATCACATTGCCAGCGCCTCTATAATCCCCCCTTGGAAGTTGGTTTGCCCAGGACATTTAAAACATTTTACCACATATTTGAAACATAGCGTCAAATTATTTATTTTAGTGGTATTATTTATATTTTGGCTAATTTTATTTATGTCAATGCTAATTATTTATATTAACACTTTTTAAATTATATGCTAGCCATGCAATAGGATAATTTGTTGGGCATAATTTTCTGAATACGCCAAGTTGCTGCTCAACTAGTCCAGTCCCAGTGCTATAAGTAAGAGGACAGTAGGCTAAACCAATATTATATTAATATTATCAGTACCAATATTCTTGCAAAAAGTGCGCTCTAACAGAAGATAAGTAATGGTATAAAATTTATTTTATACCTGTTATACCTATTTTATGCTGTTTAGTTGAAAATGCAGTGAAACTATTTTATGAGATATTATTAACGCTAACTACCCACTCCAACTACATGTACTTATAGGCTATAGCGCTCCGATTAGTATCCTGTAAAACAAGCACATAAAAATAATTTTAAAATGCTTTTTCAATGGTAAGAAAGTAATTTGAAACGAATTAAAATAATTGATTGGACACTGGTTGTTGTCAAATATGCTGGTAAAAAGTTTTCAATGCTCTGAAACGAACAATTCACAGTTAAGCGCAATAAAGGCAGATTTTAAGCTTAGCAGGCTGCTAGGATGTATTTTGGGGTTTGGGGCTGTGGCATAAATTCACTTTCCCAGGGGAAAACAACTTCCCAGTCTACATTATTATTCTAGTGCCCTGGTTATTCACAAAATGCACAAGTTTGCACCTAACTCCCTTTTATGGCAAGTTTACAGAGTTTTCTCCTTTACCGTCTTCATAATCTCTACTCTCCACCACCGACCAGTCCAGCCTCATCTTTCCCCCCATTGGAGGAAGGACGCGGGCAAGGCACGGCTAGTAAATTGCACACAACTGTTCATTTCGAGTATCAATTTTGTTCTATGTTCATTAAGTATTGCTATTACCCAGTGTAATAGTGCAGCGGCGTAATAGAGGGAGGGCCTATTTTTGTAAATTTGTGCATACATGCAAAATTTGCATTCTGTGCATATTTCTTACACGTTTGAAATATATTTTTATTATCCTGACGACTGATTAGCGTTTATATGCCCGTTCAAGAGGGACGACTAATACGTAATTGGGGGAATCCATAAGCTCTAATGAAGAATCCAAGTACCCAAGTATGCCCCCTTAAGAGGGCGACGACTAATACGTCATTGGGGGTATACTATGGTCTAAGTGTAATAAGTTAGTTAAATCTAATTAATTATGAGGGAAAATGAAATTGCATGTGTCCATGCTGGATGAAGAACTGACAATGTATAGCTTTGAGTAATCATGGCTAGCCTGGGAACGCCAACTGTATTGCCTGTTTTACAGTTATGACGTCAGAAGGCCCTACGGAAACCGTGCATGCATCTAGTTAATTTATTACCATCGGGGAGAAGACAACTTGTAGTTTCTGATTTCATTCTCATTATATATATATATATACAATGTATTGTATAATAGCATAAATTGATGAACATCTCATCGAACAAAATAAGTTCGCAAGGAGTTTGGAAGCTTTGGATTTTTAGTCGCTAACTTTCACACAATGATAGTATTATTTTAGTGAATGGGTATTGTGTCTTTCGTTCTTCGTTCTTTGCTTCCAAATTATTTTAAAAATTACATCAAACATGTTATAAATAGTTTTGATCTCACAGAAAGTTGCTGTGAATGTAGGTGTGCCATTTTCACATTTTACCTACTGCATATTCTGTAGCTTCCATTGGGCTGACAGAAGCATAGTCAATTTGAGCCGGTTGCTGGTTATGAACAAATTAATTGAGAACATATTTTATGGTGTGAGCAATATACTAAAAACTAATATGAATTGCAAAGCAGTCTGAACAGGTTGCTAGTTGTAAACAAATTAATTAAGAAAACATTTTATGGTGTGAGAAATAAACTATTAACTAATACAAATTCCAAAGCAGCATATTACATAGTACTTACTACCATTTATTATCCCTAAATACACCAACTGTAGTGTCACCAATGTAATAAAAACTGTGCAATGTTTTGATTAGACACTAAGATTAGAGACTCTATGATCCGCCAGCCAGTGGCAACTACAGCATATACAGTTATGGTAGGCAAAATATATAAATGACAATTGGCACCAGTAAAAATAACAACTAGTTTGCACTACATCCCCACCCACCATTACACCAGAGCCATTGCCTAGGTAGAGAAAATCCTAATTTGATTATGAAATATCCGATTAGACATGAAATAATTATTGTTTCACCACCTTGACCAAATTTCCAATGCCTATCAGCCATTTTCCATGACAGGGCAAAATATTGGTGTGAGAGTAATTTTCAAATTATTGGATGATCATTGAAGCTGCTGATAACAATTGATATACCTATTACGATATTACTATTATACCTATTAGGTATTGCTATTACGAGTTAGGTGCAAACTTGCGCGTTTTCTGAATAACCAGGGCACTTGAAAAATAATGTAGACAGGTAAGTTGTCTTCCCCTGGGAAAGTGAATTTATGCTACAGCCCCAAACCCCAAGATACATCCTAGTAGCCTACTAAGCTAAGCTTACAATCTGCCTTTATTGCGCTTAGCTGTGAAATTGTTTGTTCCAGAGCATTGCAAGCTGTTTACCAGCATATTTGACAACAGCCAGTGTCCAATTAATTATTTTAATTCATTTCAAATTACTTTCTTGCCATCGAAAAAGCATTTTAAAATTATTTTTGTGTGGTTGCTTTTCAGGATACTAATCGGAGCGCTATAGCCTATAAGTACATGTAGTTGGAGTGGGTAGTTAGGGTTAATAATATATCATAAAATAGTTTCACTGTATTTTAACTAAACAGCATATACTTTAGTTAACATTTTAGTAAATAAATTGTATACCATTACTTATATTCTGTTAGAGTGGACTTTTTGCAAGAATATTGGTACTGATAATATAAATATAATATTGCTTTAACCTACTGTCCTCTTACTTGTAGCACTGCGACTGGACTAGTTGAGCAGCAACTTGGTGTATTCAGAAAATTATGCCCAACAAATTATCCTATTGCATGGCTAGCATATAATTTAAAAAGCGTTAATATAAATAATTAGCATTAACATATATAAAATTAACCAAAATATAAATAATAGCACTAAAATAAATAATTTGACACTATGTTTCAAATATGTGGGAAAATGTTTTAAATGTCCTGGGCAACTCAATGGGGGTTTTTAGAGGCGCTGGTAATGTGATATTTATTTACCGTGTTAAAGCAATAGAGATTATGGAGATGGCAGCGGAGATAATTTTGCAAACTTGTGGTAAAAGGCTGGGCACTCCCCATCGCCGATCTACTCTACGTTCGTCCCGAACCGGCTAACCAGAAACAAGATTTGCAATCTGTAATGGGCAGATTCGCTCGCAGATTCTCAGTGTTTCAGTAATAATACATATTATATATAGTGGCTTTACTGCGCAACTTCCTTGTTATATTATTGAGCTGTAGTACTCTAGTACAATTAAGTTTGTAACTGTAGCTGTAACTTATCTATTAGGTTTGGAATTCCCAATTATGTATGACAGCAATAGCCTAACACACCATGTATTTATTATATTCATGAATGTATAGGGGCCTTTATGTGTACACCCTTTGACCTTAATGTGATATCTATAATAATTATTATATAAAACTAATATATTTTTGTGCTTGCACCATTGGGGTTGCAGGGCCTCTCTGCCACCCCTTAAACTATGCACTCAACCACTCACACAATACAAATATTCACGCCTTTATATATTATCCTCGATGCAATAGATACATATATAAATACAACCTCCACTTCAACCTCCTGAAAAATACAATAATTCAATATATGTACATGTATGTTTCCCCGTGAGTAGCTTGATATAATAATTTCCTACATATTTTTTTCAGAATCAGAGCTGAGAAGAAAAAGATTGATCTTCCATAAAAATCTACCATCTGTAAGCATATCCAATCATTTCATGCCGTGTCAGCATGGCCCTAACAGACATGCAAAAGACAAAGCCAGATATGAGGAAAAGGTTTGCATACAGGCAATTTATTTTTAGGTGTGGACAATATACCATAGCCGTCAAACCATTAGAGTAGAGGTGTTGATACCCATGCACTTAAAGACACCAGGGTTTGAGGTGGCAATGGTCATGTATTTCTGCGAACATTTAGTTGTTCTTTTCTAAGAGGGTGGAGGCCAGTCTCTTAGAAAGGGTGGCCTCCACCCTCTCAGATGAGAGGGTGGAGGCCTGTCTCATCTGCCCAACTTGTGGGCAGATGATATGCGTATAGAGTATAAGGAGCCTTCAGTACTTGTACTTTCTGGTTTGAAGAGAAATAGCAAAGGGTAAATTACTAGCTAAAGACCAAATTAGAGAGTAGCCGTGCCTAGGCTTTAACCTCTGACCTTGCGAGTCAGTGTCCCACACTCTTGACCACTATATATACATGTAACTCTTGACCACTAGATATACATGTAACTCACTAAACATATGCAATACAGGCTACCTTTCTTCCTTGCTTTGCTCACAGTAACTGAAGTATTCACATTTGAAATAACGAATTCAACAACCAAAAACCATTCCATTGCACTAATTTAGTTACTCAACTTTAATTTTATTCAGCAACAGCTAGAGGTTTTGTCTGATCACCATATTCCCAAATGTAGAAGAATGATCTTACAGGACAGTTATAAATTAGATTGTCCAGCTCGGATGGAAATCAACAGGAGGATAGTTTTTCCTCAACACAAGGTGAATTAACAATGGTGATGATGATTTTGAAATGGTAGTCATTATAATACTACTTCTATTGAGATGATTGGGAGTTATCCGCTCATGAGTTGAGCGCTCAACCCATATTTTTAATTTCTGCAATAGTTGTAAGCATAAATATAGCCTGCCAATTCAGACCCGTCAACAATTCAGCTTGTTGACAGTCGACTCTTCCGACACGGCAGAGTCTTGCGCTTCGTTAGATTATGAACAGGTTTATAGCCATTTCTAATGTCATTGTGCAATAGCTTGAATATCCCATTACTTGAGGTGCGACACACAGCTCAACCAGGATCAGTCCATTGGAACAATGTTAGTTCATAGTAAGTTTAATTAGTTTATTAATTGGTTTTATAAAGGCCTGGCGTGATCTTTCCCCAACTCGTGTGTACTGTGCTACTCATGCTTTGCCGAAGAATGAAACAACTCTTCCATTTTGTAACCCATATGTTTCAATGAAGGACCAATTTTTTCTGTCTTGTTTCTTGTGCCCACATAAAAAACTTGGAGTGAGCTATCATTTTGTTATGATGTGCACAGGTAAAGACAAATAGTAAAGACCAGAGAGAAGCAACGATAGCGGCGATAAAAAGGTGTTGGCACAAAGGTGTACAGGTTACATGGCAGGAAACATTTTCACTTCATGTCCCAGCATTAAGCTCTCACCAAAATCATTCTCTTGGCAAGGTATATTATAAATTATGACCAGTAGCAGCTATAAGCTGTGCTTCACTATAATAGTACATTATGCAGCTCTATCTTTTGTGGAACGGATGGTTGTAGCATTAATTTGAAAGAATATTTTTCGAAACATTCTTGAATCATGCATGGAGAATTTCACTAAATTCCTAAAATATTGTTGGTGAGATATTAATTCCAAGTGTGATGGAAGCTTTCACATACTCTGGGTCACTTTAGTGTTCACTGAAACTATATATTGACGCTTTCGCGATCGAGAGATAATCACTAATTTATAAGTGTCTTGAAAATATGACTTAAACACTGAATCTGAAACAATCACTGAATCCAATTACTTTCCATTTCTGATTGGGAATAGTGTACTCTCTATATTGGTACTGCTTAATAACGACTCAAATTGTCAAGTTTGTGAGAAAGAAAATGCGTTCTTCTATTTAGGAAGCACCTAAATCACAACTATTAGGATAACGGAAATGGCGGTTCCGTTAAACCCCAATCCCCAAACCACAAACCATAATCCACAATAGATAACCGTGATTCTAGCGGTTGTGATCTTTGAGTTACGAATCTCTGCAGAAAGAAGATTTCTTGATAGTCACAGCTTCAAAACATTCAATCACTGCTATTGGTTTGTTAGTATGCATGTCCACACAACACAACTAATTAGGGAAGACCTAAGATCACAACCATTAGTATAATGGAAGCAGTTGTTCCGTTATACACCAATCCCCAAACCACAAACCCATAATACGCAATGGAATGCACAACTTAGAATCCAAAAGTTCAAATACACAATTTAGAATGCAAAAGTTTGGTGAAGACATTTTTTTGTATGCATTATTGTTTTCGCGGGAGAAACTTTTAATGCAGTGAAAGGACTATTTCCAAAAAAATTGCAGACATAAGTGTGTGAATGTATAAGTGATCGAGGGTACATAGTAATTCATTACACACTTTTTCAAACCCATCAGGTACATAACCTAATTTAACATAATATTACAAAGTCCAGGTTCTTTGTGAACATAGGGTGCCTTTGAGTTAGCCTGTGTTCATAGTCCGGCAAAACTTTTCTGGTCAGAGTGTGAGAGTCTGGGATCTCTAGAGAATCTGCCTAGACTACTGGGCCCATGTCAAACCGGGAGTTGTGCTCTATTGCACAAAGAAAGTTGCAAGGATATACTGGAGCACACAACTCCTAGTGTTGGCTCACTAGAGTATATGATGTGATGCCGTAATATTCACTAATGTTTAACCCGAATAACCAGATGCTATATGCTATAAATAGTAATTAAAATAGACAAAACAATTCACATTAATAGCAATTATTTAGGCATTTATCTTTACATTAATTTGAATTGGTTAAGATAGGTAACAAATTTATTAGAAAAGAATAGCCAAATAACTTTTAGTTGCTTTCATGAAAGAACGCAGAGGGGAGAAATTACATTGTTATTTTTTATGTTGAAGGGATCCATATATTGATATTGTACATTATGAACTTTCATCATGGTTCTAGAACACAACTGCTAGACAACCAGTTGATTCTTCAGTATTGGATAAACTTCGCAAGCTGGTCATTGATCTTGGAGTTGTGGATATTTCAGCACTTCGGCTTCACCTTAGAGATTTTGTAGTAAATGAAATGGATGCCAAAGTAAGCAGGGACTTTGACAATAAAAGACTCTTCCCAGATGCAGTTACCATCAAAAATCACACAGCTAGTCTGTTAAGGTCAAATATGTAAGTAAATACTGGAAAATGGCATAATTCGACAAGATGACTTTCTAATAGGATGGATGTCTTCGGATTCTGTCAAAGCATTAATAAATGCATAAATTGTGTTGCCAAATGCACCATCACGTTCGAATCGTAGCAACCTGTCTATGACAAGTCACCATGTCTGGAGAGGCGTGTTGCAAAATCGTAACTGGCTGCGACTGTTTTGGGAAGCCATTGTATTTGTCGTTGTGAGAGAGGACTTTTCATGTGTGTTCTACATTAACACTATTGCCAGTCTAGTGATGAGTCACTCATCCAAGCTTATAATGTCTATAGTCAATTCTTAGTTATATACTCTGAGCTTCATTTCAAACTTTTAATTTGCTATTCTAGATGAGGAGGGGGCCCACATTTCTGAAATAAATTTCTTCATCACAAACCAGGCAATTTCCCAATTGCTTGTCACTAATCTGTTCCACTTTTGTAACACTCTTGACACTCTGGTGCCTGGCCAATAGCACTAGCTTGGCACTAGCTTGGCACTAGCTTGGCACTAGCATCATCCCCACAATTATTTGCTATGTTGCAGGTTCTCGTCGGATGACCAGGATAATCTTCAGCAGATCTTGTCTGCAACTTCATGCTATTTTTTTCGCCCTGCTACAAGAGAAAAGAGTGATACCTTACTATTAGTTTACCAATCTTCTGATCAGAAGTATCTTCTATCCCGTTATGGGAATGAACTATGCCTATTGGATGCGACTCATAATACAACAAAGTATGCTTTGCCATTGTCCTTGTTAGTTGTGAAAACTGGTGTCTCATATGAAGTCGTAGGGACGTTTATAACATCAAACGAAACATCTAAGTCAATAAAAGAAGCTCTCACCATCATGAAAGATTGGAACCCTGCTTGGAACCCCAAATATTGGATGACAGATTTCAGTCAAGCTGAAATATCAGCTATTGAATCGCTATTCTCAGGTGAAAACAAATTTCAACTCCCTGATCTCAACAACCTCACTAAATAATACACCACTCGCTCGTAAGAAATATGTTTTAGTTTCATATAAACTAATTTAAACCGCCTTAAGAAATATCAGTTGCAATATTAAGTGTCAAGTTCTTCGTCGCGTAGACCTACATGTACACAAATAGACAAGCTTGCCAAACATAGCATATCATACAAGTGTACAACAATAATGTTGTTAGATTGGAAAGTGAGGTCGACTTAAACTATGCACTACCTACTAGCCACTGTAATGGTGAAAGCGTGTTATTACTATTACAAATTTATTTATAATTCTGTAGCTGAAAACTTAAATAATGGAATTTATTACCTGCCATCTACTTTTTCTGCAGATTCTACAGTGCTATTATGCGACTTCCACAGAGAGCAATCCCGGCATCGCTTCTTGTCAAAAGCAGCTAATGGGTTATCCAAAGAAGACCGTACATCCTTCAAAAAAGAATATCTTCGTCCTCTAGCTTTCAGTACAACTAAGGCCGAGTTTGATCAGAAATTGGAGAATCTGACGACTTGCAGTGAAGTTTGGCTACATTCTCCATCAGTGAGAAAGTACTTGACAGATGTGTGGTTCCCGTCAAATATATTAATGGTGTGTTTCACTATTTTTCCAATTTGTTTGGAGTTTGCAACAGTTAATGAAATGGCTTTAGTATTACCAATATGATTTATTTTCAGTTTGGCAACTTTCTTTTATTCTATACAAATATTCATACAATTCAAATAATTATAATTATCAAAAACGATCCACAATAGTGCCAACTACTTATAGAGTAATGATGACCTTCTAATATCACAGAATGCCAAGCTAAATCATGGGGTTTATTGCTGTTGGACAAAGTTAAAACACACATTGGAAATTATGCCTTGAAACATTGTACGCCCTTGTGTTATCATTAACCATAATAATTATGTCCAATTGTGTCCATACGATTCCTTTACATATTTAAAGACTACCCTATTGTGTGGGCACACAATGCCCGTATTGGACCTCTATGTTGTACATTGCATGTCCATATAACCATATATAATGCACCAGGCCAAAATTTTAAGTTCTTCTTGCTCAGGTGTGTATCTACTGATTTGCCTATTCTTTTGATTTATTGTGTTTTTGACACTTCTTGAAAACACAAGGGCACACAACTACCCAGTACTTGATTGCCCATTCTCCATCTGACATATAATCTTGCAGGATAGTGTAATTGGATCTGCTTGCACCATGGAAAGTCCATGAAGAGTCCATAGTTGGGAAGTATTTGATGATGATAAACAGAAAGAAAAATTTCCAACTTTGGTTATTTCTAATAGCATGACATTGTTTGAATTATAGAAGTGGGTGCGATGTTACCACGTGGGATCTGTTGTGAGAGTCAACACCAATAATGGTGTCGAGAGTCTCAATGCCTCACTGAAGAGATTTCTGAAAGGGAAACGAAAGCCAACTTTATCTCTAATGTTTACAAAGATGCAACAATGGCATGCTCGTCGATTCAAGAGGTTAGATAACGTTTAAGTTTTATTTTTGCTATGGTTACGCTTATTATTGTTCATCGTAATAATAACTATAAATGCAGTTCAAAGACATCATATTATATAAATGATATTGATGATGTATAATTAAATTGAATCAAGAACAGCATAACAATATTATAGAAATTCCTAAATATTATTATCAATACATAAACTAATTGCCGGTATATTGAATTAAAGTTGTATAATCTGGAAGGAAAGCTATGAAATTTGACATTGACCAGAACACTAGGTGTTAATATACTGAATATGATGTTATACGATAACCAAAAAGTAATTTGTAATGTATTGCTGCAATAATAAGTATTGCTATAAATAATATATTATTTCATTATTAATAATTCCTTGCCTGTCATTGCTTCCTATATAGGTATTGCGAAGACAACTCATCACTGACTTCGAAACACTTTAGTAACAAAGTTTCGAAGGTCATCCAAGGTCGACCGGTGAAGTTTATTAAACATGTGCTTACAAGAATAGAGTCTGCGCTCAAATTAGACGGCAATTTGGCAAAGCAGAGATGTGATTGCCATGACAGCATGAGTTCTTGCTTTCCTTGTAAGCATATGCTACGTGGCTATATTGTGAATGATGAGCTAAACCAGATACCGAAAAATGTTTGGTGGGAAGCTGATCCTATCTATCTGGAAAGATTAACGGATGTGAGATTAAAGGAACAAGTGGCAGCAAGTGGTGATGCGAATGGGTCTAATACTGCTCAACGATCAGATACTGTTGAGATCAAATCACTCAGGAATCTCAAGGAAGAAATAAGAGATGAATTGGAGATGATTAAACAGTGTAGTTATTTACAGATATCTGAATCTGCTGCTTTCAGTGCACTCCAGAAGTTGAAGGTCATATCTGTGACACTGTCTTGGCGCATCAATACCTACCAGCAGCAAGATCAAGATTGGTCTAAACATGGTCAGCAGACAGTCACTATCTGCCAAAAGAAAGAGAAAGAAAAACTAACCAGATATCAAGACAATACCATGGTGTTCATTTCTTCCATACTATTACTTCCGTTCGATAAGGGGTGTCATCTGAGGCAACATTAAGGCTGTATTAAATTTGTATTTATAAATGTCCATCTTAGGTTGACAGGATTGTAGTAGTTGAATGTTTATAGATACCAAGACAACAATTATTACTCGAGAGCACTCTGGGCAGCCGTCAGTCTATACGAAGATAATAACACATTTTTCTACATCTGTTCTGGCAAATATTGTTGATGTAAAGGCTGAAATGAACTAATAATTATTATGCTGTAGGCCATATATCGACAATATGTATTTCAGTGCTACCGGTCTTTGACATTGTATATCGATAATAGTAACTTTTAAATACAAATATTGTAACTGTTAATTATACTAATTGCTATTGTTAATAAATGTGCCACAATAACAGACTACTTTACTCTAAATAGGTCCACACACCCACCCACCTGACTGTGAACGTTGCATCTGGTCCTTATAGGGAACAATATCACTATTTTCATAGTCAGAGAAGAGGTTCTGAGGTTAAAAAGACTAGCATTTATATACTAGATATTAACAAATGTTTCAGTGGCATTGACATACATGTAGGTGTAGATGGTGTATAGCAGGTATATAGAGTAAAGGTGTTTAGAGATTAAAAAAAAAGTATTTATATACTATATATTAACAATTATCTCAGTGCTATAGACATAGGTGTAAATGGTGTATAGCAGGTATATTTAGT
>JAOQGN010054273.1:0-12670 GCA_027564295.1 Himantozoum antarcticum
TTAGCATGGTGTGAGTAGGTAGGTGCTCTCCAACCTTCCAAAACAGTACAAGTATTAAGTCGGTGTATCACATGAAATCCGATAAGCCTATAATGTGGCTACTGACTATGAAATGTATAATATGCTCTCAGATCATAGTATATACAGGTAATATAGTACAGATACTATTATTTCACAGGAGTTACTGCTGCTGAGGATAGCAGAAATAGAAGATAGATTATAGACAGATTTCACCCAAAGGTAATAAAAAAAAGATATTCTGTGAGAATACTAATTATTGTATGCTTTGTAAGTGCCTTTGCCATAACTCACCATTTCTTCGCCACGGTCAACCCTTGCCAAGCCACAACTAGGGCTCGCCAACCCAGCCTGTCCTTATCAAGATGCCACCGGGCACCAACCCTTATCAAGTCACAACCAGCTATCACCGACCGGCGTCCTGTCCTTACCAAGTCACAAGCAGCCCTTAGCAAGCCACAAGCATCCCTTCCGAAGCTACAACATCCTTGGTGGCAACAGTTACAACCATGCCAACCATATTCTTGCCAAGCCACAACAAGCCCTTAATAAAATCACAACTAACCCGTGAGTACTTTCCCAAACACTCATGTATGACATGTTACATACTAAGCCTGCAACGATTCACAAAAATTCTTTGGATTTTATGATTTAATTTTCGAATGTTTTTGATTCTAAACGCAAAAATGTGTTTTTCTGTAACTGGGATGGCATGGGAAACCAAAAATATAAATTATTAAATTATTAGTCATAATTTTGTCACTAGCATGGGATAACAGAATTTTGTTTCTTTTCTAAAATTGTAGATTATACGACAGTAATTGTTCTATTTGGTTGCAACTACTTGAGGTGCACTATTGTCTTTATCAGTAGTATAAGTAGAGCTGCACGGTTTAGAGGTTATTAACCTTTAGCCTTCGGTTTTATAAATAACCTAACCTAACCGCTTGTCAAATTAATTATCATATAACCGCAACGTGAGGTTATGATATATGATCAAAGGTTACTAGCGGTTTAACCTTTTGTTACACATGCGCAGGAAAGCGGATATGCATTTCTTCAGTTATAACTTGTGAGGACGCTGTTTGAAGCAATTTGTTGGTTGAAGGTAAGATGTTTGCCATGCTATAGTGTTTATTGTTTCATTGTTTTAATATTCTTCAAAGAAATTGGTTAGACATAATTTATTACCATTTCAGGTGCATTGCCCGCAATTAGCTTGTAGCACACTGCAGTGCAATGCCCCTGTGAATGGCTGATGATATTATAATTTATAATACTCCCTTCAAATCACTACAATTCAATACTCAAATTAAATTTCGCACATGAGTGAATCCACTGAGGCACTGTTTATATTGAATGCAACTGAAATGGTTATAATCTAATGATCATGGAGAGCCCACCATTTCAAATGTTTGATATCAGCTATAGAGTACAGAGATGATCTGTAATGCTAGTTATCAGATCTAGTTATCATTTCATTCAAATATGATAAGGGGATAAGAATTGTTGTTATTGTTACCCATCTTAGAAACTTAACTGTACTAACTTTTTAAATAAGATTGTTATACCAACTTTTTCAATAGATTATGACACAAAATTATAGAATTTGATTTCATCATTCCATGCCTACCAATATTTTATTGTAATTCCATAATATTATATAAATATATTCTAAATTATAATAATAATTTATCTGGTAGGAGTGTAACTAAATTCTACAATTTTGTGTGATGTAATATTGTTTGTACTAAATGCTACAGAACTATATTCATATTGAGCAGATGTAGCTGTGCAGCTGATTGAATCAGGAAGTTTGTTGAATTGGGGTCACAAAATTCACATAAATATTATTGTATTTAAATCTATATGACAATATGTATCATTGTTATGTTTTGTTTATACTATACCATGGTTTATACATGGTTATATGTATTGCTAAATAACTTTTGTAGGCTATTAAGACAATTAATTTCGTATCTAAATGGTCATATGGTGATGGCTTCTGCAGAAGTTGAAATGGTTGAAGTTGAGTCTGAATCTGAGGAAGAGGAAACAGGGCGCGATCTTGATGAGCCTCAGTCAAACTCGAATTCTCACAAGAACAGAAAATCAAAGGTGTGGGTATTTTTCCAGGCTGGAGACGAATATGACAAAGCCATGACCAGAACAAACTCTTAGGTTACATGTACTATTTGTAAAATACGCGTTAAAACTCAGAAAGGTAGCACCCACAATCTATTTCAGCATCTTCAAGTGAAACACCCAAGCGAATACAAAACTATCAAGCCTGTCACTATTAGTAAAACTCAAGATACAGTTACTAAGCAAATAACACTAACCGAGCTCATACAAAAGAAGCAACAATATCCAACGACATCACAGCAACACAAGCGCATTACGCGAGCTGTTTCAGAGATGTTGTGTGAGTGTATGCTTCCAATCAGATTAGTAGATGCTCAATTCTTTAGAAAGATGATGAAAGAAATGAACCCACAATACAATGTTCCATCACGGAACTTCTTCAGGTATAATGCTATACCGGCATTGTACAGTGAGGTGAAGGATAGGATTGGAAAGGATGTATTACAAGCCGAGTCATATGCCCTGACCATGGACGCGTGGTCATCCATTACTACCGATCCCTTTCTTGCCATCACTGTCCATTTCATTACAGAGGGTTTTGAAATTAAGAGCCACTGTCTCTCAGTAGTGTATGTGCCTGAAGACCACACAGGTATTAACATCGCCAACCGTGTTGAGGAGATACTTGAAGAATATGGACTGTCAAAGTCGAAACTGATGTGCATAACAACAGATGCTGGAGCAAACATGGTATCAGCATTGGAAAAGCTCAATGTTCGAAGACAAAAATGTTTTGGACATGTACTACATAATGCTATCACCAAAGCTTTGAAGGATGACAACAGGGTGAACAGACTGCTAGGGATGTGTCGCAAAATAGTATCTGCATTTTCGTTCTCATTCAAGAAGAGAAGGGAGTTCAGAGCTATTCAGGCATCATTGGAGATCTCATCAACTGCACTCAAATCAGATGTGTCAACCCGGTGGGGCTCAGTATACAAGATGCTAAAGTCAATCTATGCTAACCACCAAGCCATCCAGCGTCTATTCTCCAAAGGTATTATTGATTATTGTTGTTGCCATTTGTTTATTTAAAATTCTGTATCTTCATCAATTATTGGAAATCGCGAGATTAAACTGAATGTTTACAACAATGATACCGAACCAAAAATTGCAAAGTACTGTACCCTGTAGCCTATATGATTACTACGTTTACAAAATTTCATTGTTGACTGGATTGGTACGGGCATATTTCTAGCACTTGGTAGTTGGTACATTGCATCGTTAAAAATTGTAAACATTACAATAATGATATTACTGAACATTTTATAACTTTGTTTTCAGTCGTTCATTTATTAGAAATAATTTCATGTGAACTGAGATTTGAGAGGCTTGATATTCTCTATTCTTGTAGAAGAATTTAAGTCTCACCGCCACCTGATGCTGCAATGGCAAGACCTTGAAGTGTTGGAAGCTTTATGTGGTCTCCTGAAGCACTTTGAGGTGTTAACAGATATGATCAGTGGAGAAAAAATGGTAACCATCAGCAGTCTATTGCCACTCATTGAGCATGTTCGAGCTTGTTGCAACCAGATACAGGATGAGTCGACCGATTGCCAGCTGACAACTGATTTGAAGGGAAAAATCTTGGAGTATGTCACATCAAGGTTAGAATTGGAACTCCTTAAATTTTACACTTGAACCTTAGAATTAAAACTGCTTGCATTTTAAAATCAGGGCTTGAATCTGAAAAAACATTTGCTTGACATCACTACTATTAAATTGACGATGATTATAAATATTATGTTCATTGCTAAGGTGCAAACAACTGCCATTTCCAAGCTCTTGATGGTAATAAATCACTACTGGTTATTATTTCTCTGACTGTGCGTGTCAATACTGAGCATTCAATTCAAATTTGACTGGTGTTACTCGCTAAAAAATACTCCCGGTAGACCTGTAGTATGGCGTGCAGTAGCCTGGTCTGGTATCCAAACTCCAAAAACCTCAACCCCAAACCACAATCTCGAATTGCTGAACGCCATATAACAATCCACCTAAACTTCCAATCTGTGATGCTTGGTTATAAGCCATGGCTCTGCATTGTTTATAGATTTGACGATTCTGATGAACTGCTTCGAATATGTCAGTATTTAGATCCGAGGTATCGTGATGAAGTTCTACTAACACCTCAGGAGCTGGATAGCATTCAGACAACATTGATAGGAGTGAGCGTTAGAGTATCTGAGACACAGAATGATCCTGCCAATGCCAACAATGAAGAGGCAGCTGAGCCACCCAAGAAAAAGTCGCTATCTCTGGGCTCGCTTCTAGCCAAAAATAAAGCTCCTAGCGTAAGGCTGACTCATGCGGAGAAAGTTGATATTGAGCTAAAGCAGTACAATTCTGTGAATGTATCTCCAGATGTTGATCCGATGATTTTCTGGAGAGCCAATTGTTTAACCTACCCATTGCTAAGTAAATTAGCGAGGCGTAATTTGTGCATGTGTGCTACTAGTGTTGCTTCAGAAAGATTATTTAGTCTCTCTGGGAATATTGTGAATAAAAAGAGGTCAAGTCTTAAGCCCGATCTGATAAATATGATGGCTTTCCTTGCATTCAATCTGAAATGATGGAAATGTCTTGATGTTGTGACAGTGATACATGGTGGCAGTAGTTTGTTGTTTGGTTGCATTGCAATGTTTTATAATCTTGATAAAGACAATCTACTCGTATAGGCGTATTTTACTAATAGTCACATTTGCCCCAATTGTTTGTATTATTTGATCATCAGCATACTATGTTATACTATTTGTTTATCTGTTTGATTTTGTTTAATTAATATAATAAAGATATAGTAAAAGTAATCGACATTTCCAGTTCCAGGAGTTTAAAAAAACTTTTCTGTTTGCTAACTTTAATTATTTGGTAGCTAATAGTAAAATGATAAGAAATGCTTTCTAAATCTAAGATAAATTGAACTTGATTACATCAAATGATCAATTGACAATATTGTAGTTCAAATTGGACATGGAATAGTCTAGTCTAGTCCAGTATAGATAGATTCTTTCTATCAGCAGGCGAGGCGATTACAATGTAAATGTGTTAAAGGAGCTGGAGTCGTGTCCTCATTTAGCACCTGTAAAAATAGTGTTGTAATTGTCTCCTCATGATTGAAGGTTAAACCTTAAACCTAAGGTTATTGGTAGTAGGTTATAACCTCTTTGCTATATCCAAAACCGTGCAGCTCTAGTTTGACCGCAAATGTTTGAATCGAACCCAGGACCTCATGATTTACGTGCTTCAATTTTAACCTCGTGACCATCTCTGCTCCCTTATGTATAATTTATTTTATCGTACCACTCCTCAAAAGAGTAAGTAATATCATACCAGGTTTCAAGTATTTTCATTCACTTGCTTTACTTCACTTTTAGTTCACTGAAATGGCACAGAATTGAAAATCAAGGCCTAATGTGGAAAGAAATTTTCTTTATAGTCACAACTTCAAAACATTCAATCACTGCTGCTGGATTGCAAGTAGGCTATGATTGACTCATAACTAAAGAGAAAAACTCATTAATTACATTTATCCCAAAACTTCACAATTTCAGTAGTTTTTAACACGCCGGTCACAACTCCAAACAGAAATGTGAGCTAATTGGATTCAGTGAATGTTTCAGTATTTCATTCACATTTCAAGGCACTTATAAATTCTCGATTATCAGACCCTCTTGAAATAATAGTGTCACTAAACCACTAAAGTGATCTAGGGAAGGCCTACTATATACATTAACATTTATTACACCCACCTTTCCACAGAAGCTGCATGTGTATTTACTATGCTGGGTGACCTCCATTTTCTTTACCATCTTTCTCAGAGAAGCACCATATCTGGTTCCATATTTGCCAGTGATCCCGACTTTCCTGGTTCTTTTGGCCTACAGGATATAAAATGATTATCAAATCGATGGTAAAAATAATAGCCTATCTTATAATGCCGAGCATCAAACTTGATGAGATAACTGCTCGGATTACTCAAGCGAGGGGGAATCTCTCGGACTCCTAGCATCCAGGCAACCTGGTGAAATATGTATTCATGGCATAGGCTTATACTTATAAAGTATAGTGGCGTTTCGCTGCACGACGTCGTCGACGTATTGCATCGGTGTTGCTCTGTGGGGAATATATTTACATGAACCGTGGAAGGATGTTAGACAGAGTCAGCATCATTTGTGAATTCAATCGGGACTAAACAAAATATTAACTAAATAATTTGAACATAGATCTTGAAAGAATCTTGATCAAAACGACTACTTCATTGCCAAACAAAAATGGGATGACTTATGTTACGCTCAAAGAAATATTAAAATGAACTGACTAGCATAGCATTACATCTTTATGGCATTGCATAATGTAGTCTACATACCATTTCCCCATTTAAATTTTCATCGGTATTCAGTTTCAGTTAAACACTCGACATTTACTATTTAGGTTAACAGGCAACTGAACTGAAAATATGGAAAACTGAGTTTGTCAAGTAAATAACACTAACAGGTTAGAAAAAGATTGTTTCTAGATTGTGGTTTAGGCTTGGATTGGCACACATATGGTCTATTGCTTCAGTTCTCACTCTTTTTCAACTGTAATTAATGAATAGTCATGGTTTTGAAAAGAATAATGTGTTCCACAAAGTTCCAATACTATTATGTATTATGAATTTTATATTTATCGCTGACATGGTGACGCAGAGAGCCACTCCGGACAATTTAAAACCACTTCGCATAGTAGCTACGTTAGCATCTACAAATGCATACTAACAATGGCTTTGATCAATTGTCCATTATTTGGCTAGCATACCATGATGCCAGCAGATTAATTTATTTCTATAAAATATAACAAACTTACCATTGCGATTTTGGGCAGAAAAGGAAGTGATAAACAGCAAACTAGTAGGCCGTAAACAGGACCCTTTGAAGAACTTAATAACTAGCAAACCCGAGTCTATGAACGTGAAGTAATGTTTGGTATAATTATATTTGTATATCTGTGCTACCATCTATAAACTTTACATCTTAAATTCATTGAACTAATACATTGCAGATTCTTTGGGGAAATAAGTTTCTATTGATACATATTTGATTACTTCCGGTTGTCAAAGAATATGTTTCCCTATTAATAACAATACTAGAAAGGAACTCCGGTTGCTTATTCTAAAAGTTATATTAGTCATCGCAATCCTTGGAAAATATGTCTTATGGTTATGGTGTACGTTTTATAGTCTCAAATTTCCTTGGTGAAAGTTTTGTCTCACTCATAATCGGTGTCAATAAACTTTAGACCTACTCTACTCTATTCATTAATTCTATTCATTATTCATTCTAATGTTAAATAATGCTTTTAAAGTTGTTTATTCTTTATTATTGGTATTATGGACAATATTTGTTGTGGAATTTGTTTCTTAAAACTACAGCAATTTGTACATTATGTTTTTCATAACCGGCCAATATGTAGTAGGCCTAATACTACCTGTTACCCCAATCATATTGCTTGCAAAAGCAGAAAGCCAAGGATAACATATAATATTAATAAAGCCAAAGTAATACTAATAATATTGGTAAAATAATAAAATTAAAATAAAGACAGCATCTAGACAGCATCTAGAAATTAAAGCTAAAAGGTTGATCAGTTAGATAGATAGACAGACAGATAACAGACAGTAATACAATAAAGCATAAACAGATTTAATTAAATGAACGCGAGGAGTTATAATGTGGTTTCAATTCAACTCACTTTCAACTCCTTGGTGATTGTCATTCATAAAGTTATGTTAAGCATATGATTAGTATAGTATCGACCAATGGGGATCGCGGAATACGGACATTTCATAGACTGCTGTTTGTAAACTGAGTGTTTATAGATTGGGGTTGAAGCATATAATAAGTAGTCTGGGTATCCACTATTCCGGTGGAGGCCCATTTTACATTGTCTGTGTGTGTCTGTGTGCTATCAGCAGCAACGACTTGTTTGTGTTATTTCAGGCTGCCGGTGGTTATGGGGCTGGTCCTGGTTATGCTGGAGGTCCTCCTCCTCAGCCAGCGTATCCTGCAGCTCCACCTGGCCAACCAGGTTATCCTGGTGCCCAACCAGGATACCCAGGTGGTGCACCACCCGGCCAACCAGGATATGGATATGGTCAGCCATCAGTTGACCCTCAGACATTGGCTTGGTTCCAAGCTGTAGATGCTGACAGATCAGGTCAGATCTCTGCTGTTGAACTCAGACAAGCGCTGACTAACTCAAACTACTCACACTTCAATGAGGAAGCCTGTAGGCTAATGATAGGTTGGTTGACATTTCCATTTGTATGTAGATCTTGACTCTTAGCAATCAGCATGCAGCAGCTGCTGATGTTAAGGAGACCTCATTAGCTAGTGAACTAATTTACTGTAACCATTCATGTAGCATTAATCTCAATTTATTGACAATTTCTTACTAGTAACTGATAATATTGCTAGTTGATAGTGGCCGAATCACATTTTGATCAGCAATGTGAATTTAGATTAATGAAAATCATTGTGTAGCAATCTTAAATAATATGGTTAATAATGAGGTATTGCCTGGAACTGCTCATGCTGTATATGATTGTCAGCAGTTCCTTACAATATGTACCTTATATTGCCTACTAAATAACTGCAGCACCCATAAGGCACCTACAGAGACTGGGTGTAACTATGTAGCGGCCTACACTATATACAGAGTGATTCGGCGGAGAAACGAACCACTGGCCACTTGATCACATTTCAGACACTACCACCAAGCCAAATTGCTCACCCTATAGCCAAACTGTTACTAACTATAATATGCACACCCGGGATTGTCTTCTATGTACATTTTGTGTATAATTTTATGTGTCTTGCTGCTCTGGGGACCATGCAGGCATGCACTATGTGTCATTGATTCTTCTCACACTTAGTACGAATGCAACGCACTAAAAATATAATCGTACTCAAACTGTACAAGAGGTGTATGTTATTATGTTCCCACAGGTATGTTTGATAAAGATGGGAGCGGTACGATCAATTTAACTGAGTTTCAACAACTGTGGACGTACATGAATCAGTGGAAAGGCAGCTTTGATAGATTTGATACCAACAGATCGGGCTCCATAGACAGCAATGAGTTATGCAATGGTAACTGCCTAACTATTACATTAACCTACTAAGTCCAACCTTCTCAGAATATAAAGTGCTAGTCCAAGCTACAGAGTTATTTTGCAAAGAGTTTGCACGATCTAGTTCATTTAGTGCGGCAGCTAATATGCTCTTGAACTCATTATGCTAAAATATATGTATGCATCACTGCTGTCTACTAGGTATGTGCCTATATTGTGCTTTCGCAATACAACTAGGGATTCAAATGATTCATGCAGCCACCAGATGTGACAGTATTTTGTATAGGTAATTTTATATTGGTCTTTCATTTCTGAAAAAATATCATGAGTTCATCACCTAGATAATTTTTTTTACAAAAGTAACAGTTTTTAACATTAGATTCTTTATTTTACTCTAAATGGAAATGGATAACGATCGCGGTCGTTGCCTTAGCAATGTGAGATCACATGGTGGCAATCACATCGGCGATTTCACAGTGGCAATGGCAAGTAGACCGATTTTAATTCCTTTTGATCTGAGAATTCACCCTTTAATATTACAGTACAATTTGCTTGTGCAGAAATCATATTGTTATTTAGCTGTGAAACCAAGGGCTTGGTCAATTTTTGGTGCAATGGAGAGAACAAAGGCTCTAAGCACATGTAATTGAACTGTTCACATGCTCTTTTCTGATTGGTTGAAACGCTAAATAGCTTGGGTCTCAGACAAGTTATGGCGCACGCATTTATTTAATGCTACATGCAAAGGATAGACATTACTAGTGCGAAGATACTTATCAGGCTATGGAAATATTAATGGCAAATGTATTTGTAAAGCAGACTTTCTGGCAATTTTTGGTAATATTTCCACTACGAACGATTTTCAACCAAATTCACAATGAGATTATGACAAGTGAGTACTTGTGATTACTTTACAATAGTAACTCATATGGTTTGTTGTTGGTATGGTTTTTTATTATTAGTTTTATATTGTCATTACTGATTTCACATGGATATTTTCCCACCGTGTTAAGTCACGATATTGAGTATTGGCAATCCACTTCCGTTTTCGGTAGAAATCAGAATCTAGTGTTAAATCCTGGAATTTTTTTATAAAAATATCTTTGATCTAGTTGATAAACTCATGATATTCCTTTAGAAATGGAATGATCAATATCAAATTATTTATGCAAAATACTGTCACTTCTTGTGGCTGCATGAATTATTTAAATTGAAATGAAATTACCCGTGTGAAATGATGTATAAACAAAAAGAAGAAAAAAGATAAGGAATACTATCTATTTAAATATAAGAAAGGCCTTGATAAAAGATAGAATTGATAATCCGAGATGTTTTTAATTTTGGTTTTAAAACCTTTGCACTAAAAGTTCTCAAGCCTCTAGCTTTGTTCAGGGAAGAATGTGGTGGATAGCAATAGCAAAGTAAGGGTGGGTAACACTAAATCATTGTAGGACAAGTATGGCTATTGGCTAGCGTATCGCAAATGGTGTGATAGGTATAGTAAGAGTCACAGTATCGGAGTCTGAAGATACATTCTGAGATGGGAGGGGCCGAAGACAGGCTACATAAATACTGCTGAATCATGTTGCAAACAATAAATAGCAGATATAGAATTGTACAATATTATTAGAGATAGAAAAATATGCATGTTGTTTGCAGTTTAGAAGTACACTAGTTTTTATCTTCGTAGTTTGTTATGAAGTAGTTTTTTATGACTCCAAATTGGTGTTGTGGGCATACTTTGGTGAAGATGTGCATTAGCTTTGGCTTAAATTGTTGTAGGTGCTAATTCAATTGCTGAGCTAGCAGATAGACACCCGCCTGAAAGAAACATATAACCACAGGAGAAATCGAACTAAGACCTCACAGACGATGATATCTCAATTATTTGACCATCTCCGATCAACGGTTCAAAATATCGTGGGAGTTACATGGTTGGTAATGTAAAATGGCTAGCCGAGACAGTTACAATGCAATCCAAACTGAGATTAATATTTAGTCCGTTTGTATTACTGATTTTCCTTATAGAATTGATGATCCTTATTAGGATTGACGATACAAACAGCAACTTGTACAATACAATAGCCATACAACTTGCATGGCTATTTGCTATTGTGCCCAAAAGATAGTTTCCAACAATTGGAAAGAAAGACAATGATTCGGGTTCATTTAAACTATAGAAAATTTGTAACCAATCAAATAAAATTAGCTTGCATCGCTCCCAATTGAGCTCTGCCTATAATGAACAGTGGACCATTTATCATACCATTCATTATTATTATACATTTATTGCTCTTTTATCAATATTCACATCAGATATAGCGGTTTTAGTGAACGATCTCAATTTTAAGTGCAGATTCTTTTTACAGTAATTTGACAATTTACTTGTATCAGTAATGTTTTTTCAGTATTGGGTGCACAGTTCAAGTTTTTAGCATTACTAGTTTTAATTTTTTTACATTTAAAGCTAAATTGTCACACGTATACGGATGTGAGTAGTAAAATATAGCAATAATATATTGTTAGCAGAAGTTACCTTAAACATAGAGCCATGTCCAGGGATTATAGTATCAGCCCTCTTCAGAATCTTTAACCTTGACCTTTGCTGTATATCAGGAAACTGACTCTGCTCTTGCCATGCACTCGGATCTGTTATATCATTCTCATTTTCAAATATATCACCTGGGAAAGATAATTAAACACAAATTAAGTTTGTTTACTGTGCTCTGATTATCAGGTAAAATGACTGAGGCCAGGTGGATTTCCCTAACCTAGCTCTGTTATTTAATTACCACCAAAAGCAATATAAATCAAACCATATATTGCAATAGCAGAGCACTAAATATAACTAATATACATGTCATTACATGGTACATTTCCAAGCACAGTCATAGATTTGTGGAGTTGCCCTCTTTCCAGTGATAATTGTTGGAAAGGAGACAACTCTCTAAAACAGATTGCTGGGTACAATATTTAGTTGTCAAACGTTACTAGCCATCCTCCCCCTCCTGCACCCAGTCAGTGCTGACTAGCTTACAAGTCATCAAATAGACCAATATATCTACATTTTTGCGATGTTTAAGCGGAAAACCCAAGGCAACGAATGATATAAAAAATACCTGAAAAATAAAGAATATTGACAGCCTACTACAACCAATTCGGTAAATCATGCAGGAAACGACTGCCGAGTCAGTGGAAAGTGACGTGCCAAACTGTATGGGAGTCCCCCATAGATTTAATATAGACACTGTTATTGAAGATGTTTGTAACTCTACACTTTTTGGTGTTGTGTTCGACCAGCATCTAAGATTTACTAACCACGTGGACTATGCAATATCGAAATCAAAATCAGCTTTCCATGCCTTGGTTCAACTAAAGCAGTCAGGAGTTAACTCC
>JAOQGN010054384.1:0-19502 GCA_027564295.1 Himantozoum antarcticum
CCATATCATATGCCTTTTGGTAATCATAATAGGCTACCGCTAGGTTTCTGTGGTGGTTTCTTACTTCCTCCATGATAATATTATCAATCAACAATTGGTAGACTGTTCCCAATACATTGTTACAATTCTCATTTGATTGGTGTCCCATATTCCACATCTGTCCTCATGGTCCTTCATATATTTTGCCAACATGATAGTAAACAGCTTGTAGGAAGTGTTCAAACATGTAATAGGCCTGTAGTTCTTTTCACAACTCAAGTATTGTGATTTAGGAATCAATACCGTTCTCCCAGTCATAAGCCATGCTGGTATTTCATCACCGCTGAGCCACCGTCTCATTGCTGTTGCCAAAGGTGACCCTGTAGATGAAAATATTTTCCACCAATAATTCAGGATTCCATCAATCCCATGTGATGTCTAGTTTTTCTTCTTCTTTATTGCATCTCTGACATCGCTCTTTGTTATGATAAATTGTTCAGGGTCTGTAGCTCTCTCACTTATCTTTGTGGCAACACTTTTCATCCATTGCCGCTCTTCCGTTGTTTTTTCGTCTTCCCATATTCCAGCCCAGAATGATGTAATATTCTCCTTTGTTGGCACCTGAGCAGTGTAGTCTATTTTGGAGATTGCAGTCCTGAAAAATTGTCTTTGATCTATTTGGAATAGTTTATTTTTTATTCTGGCATCTCTTTGCACATGAAGATCAAGTCTAAACCTTCTTACTTTGCTTTTCATCAAGCCACATCTTTTTGACGCTTAGTAATTTTACTATATCCAGCAATTTGCTCATTGATTTTATTTTTAGATTTTTCAGGTTCCTTGTTTCGGTTTGTGATGGTTTCTTTCCAAGCTTCCTTCTATGCATCTCATTTGATGTCTGTGCCACTAGTATTCTGAGATCTTTGATTCTTTCTTTTAGTTTCCTGATTCTACAATTCGCACCTTTATTCCCTTCCTTTTTCTCCTAATTTCTTCCTTGTAATATACATATGGAGCAAGCCATTGTATACACAGCATCCATTATGTCAGGTACAGTTTCCTTTTCTCTTAGATGTTCATTTAATATTCTGTTTGCGCTATGTGTGTTTCCAGCCTCAATTTGGATCTTCGCTAATTGCTTTCTCTCCGGAATATCTTCAGTTTTATTTTTTAGAAGCTCTATCTGCTCAGCAAAAATTCCTTTCAAATGATTGTTCTTCTTCTGATGACTGCTTTCATCATCTTGTACAACAATGTGCTCGAATGCTTCTTGTGCTGTTGAGTGTTCACTATCTTCGTCATTGCAACTATTAGGATTATTAGTATCTACTTCATCCACCTGTTCTTTATTTTTAACTAACACTAAAGTTCATTATGGCTGAGTCTACTAGCATTGTCTCTCAGGCATTGTGCTGCTAGGTTGTTACATTCAGGAAATTATTTATCCCACCACACTTTCAGACGCTTCATAAATCCTTTTCCAACTGCTCTTGCTTCCTCACCTAACTGCACTAGTCTGACCTTTTTCTCGTTTGTCCAGTTTGTGCTATACTCCTCGGCTACTGTTCCATGGGTATGGGTGTCTTCATTTCCTTGCTGACCTACTGTGATTATTATTATCATCATCTTTATTTTGAACCGGTGATCACATACTAAGATAGTGCAACCCTTCCAGGTTTCATTATAATAAAAATAATTTTAATTCATATACATTACAATTCATAAAAAATGGCAGCCTGGGCTTTTAAAAGGCGTAAAGATGCAAAACATACACTAAGAGCAAAGTGTGATAGAGAACTACAAAATTATAAAACAAGGGAATTCATCTACTCTTTGTAATTCAAACAGCCATCATTGCTATAGAACATCAAGAAGTTATTACCACAAAGTAGCGTTCTAGAATAGGCTTAATATATTACATAATTATAAGTATTTAAAATTTAAAATATATATTTATATATCCTCATTTGGTGCAGAAATTTATGTAGCCCCACATCATATACAATTCATATGGAGGCCTGACCCATACCTGTTGATTTGATGAGTTGATATATATATATATACAGCAAGTACATGTATTATAATTATATATAAATGAGGTATAATATTATAATATATAATTGCTATAATCATAGAATAAAAATAGAGAAGCATGCAACCACTGTAGTAAAAGTGAGCAATAAAAAACTAGAACTGTAAACTACTATTAAAAAGTCAACTGAAGATTGAGTTTGGCATTATATTAGGTACTAAATAGTTTCATGCTGGTTGCTGGATAACTTAGAGCACTCATCAGAGGAAATAAAGCCAATTTGATATCTAATAAGTGCTGGATTGTTTCCAGCATGAAACTATTTAATAATAATATGCCAAACTCAGCTTTTAGTTGACTTTTTAATAAAATTTTATAATTGACGTAATGTTATATATAATTATATAAATGCTAATGGCTATATATACATGTATATCTGGCTTGGTACGCTACACCTTGTAAAATTGCATTGTTGCATATATTTATATGTGCTTCATCACTAAGGTATAACCTATGCCACTCTGAGCAATGTTGAGCCCTAACAGAGCGAAACAGCTGTTGTCCGCAAATATGAGGATATATATATATACTCGTACCTGCGGACAGCTGCTGTTTCACCCTATCAGGACTCGTCAGCGCAGCTCAGAGTGGCATAGGTTACACCTTTGCAAGGAAACATATAGGATATGCAATGAAGCTTTTTCAAAAGGTGTAGTGTACCAAGCCAGAGTAACATACATAGTAACATAGAGCTGTGCGATATGACAAATTTTAGATATCAATACGATATCAATAAATATTGACGATACGATATTTCCGATAATCACGGCGTTTTCTAATAATTGTACAGGCTTTATTATAGTAACTTTGCTCGGCGAAGGTGCAAAATGGCCATTTGATATTACATATTTCGTTTAATGCCTTTATTTTATAGCATCTAAACTCATGTTTGACCTCAGCACGATAACAATATCTTTACAAACCAATATCGATATAAACAAAAATATCAATATTAACGATTATTTCGATACGATACACAGCTCTAATGTAAACACTTTTATAGAGATTTGTTATGTTAAAATGGTACATTATGTTATCTCATATAATTTCTCATTATCAGATATCAGTGATACAGCGCCACCAACGGTTTTTGAACTTCCCGTGACGACAAGCAACTTCCTTGTTGGTGCCTACAGTGCGGCAAGCAAGTTCCCTTACTGGTGCCTACAGTGTTGGACCACCTCCAAAAGGTAAAATTATAATATAGTTACTGTGTATTAAACGAAATACAGTTGTGTGCCATAATCCTCACGATTTGTCTGTTTTGGTGTGTTTTAGCTCTTACTCCGGTCATATTAAATCCATTTCCATGCTGTTAAGTTGCGTTTATACCAGCCAACCACTCAGAGATTTCTGTTTATTTTTAGTCATAGTCGGAGACACATAACTGGCAGTCTCCCTGTTTACATTGGGCAGGCAAGACAATGTTTTCTACATTCTAGTGAAGTGAAACATATAATTAAATGGCCATTTCTCTGCACTAGATACATGCTAATGTATGCAAACAAATTATTATCAACATAAAACTTACTGGAGATTCTTACTACATATCATAATTATGTAGCTATGAAATGTCTAAATTAACTGATAAATAATAAAAATGAACTGTATTTCATCGAACCAACTTTCCTTTTCCAAAAGGAACCTTCAAATTAGCCCATTGTGCAGGGGTCACCCATATAGCAATTAATATTTCGACATGTTTAAAGAAAATTAGAAAGCGTTGACAATGCTATTGGGCAGAATGCGCCCACGTGATTACAAACAATGGACGATATGACGACTGAACCAAACATGGTTGGGTTTCAACTGACGTGCCTCCCAACTCGAAATCCATCTTGCCCCATTTCGCCTTTTACACTGGCCCGATTTAGACAGATTTCTCAAAATAGACTGGATCGGTGTCTGGCTGGTATATATATACGCTACTTTACTAATTTTAAACTATAATAATTATAATCAAATCACAGAAGGCATGATTGTATGCTCTGACTCAATGTGTTGCATTGATTCATTGCAAATCCCTACTCCGCCTAGTTTGGCACTTCATCAACTGTATATTTTGATATGCAGATGAGAGATATAAAACTTTCCATTGTTGGTTTCCGAATGCATTGTGCTGATATCAGAGGTGTGCAAAGTCACCATTTTTACGACTTGGGAGTCTTATTTTGGCTCATTGCCAATTATGGAGTCAAGTGAGAAGTATGATAGTAAAACACAGAGTCAAATCGTTCAAAATACACAAAGAGTTATGCTCAAGTCAAGTCGGGTCATTCAAAATACATAAAAGTTATATGCATGAGTCAAGTCATTTGAAATATGTAAAAGTTACGCAAGAGTCAAGTCCTTCGGTATACATCAGAGTCATGCAAGAGCCAAGTCATTCTGCATACATCAAGGTGCTGGAAGAGCTAAGTTAAACTATTCAGCATCATCAGAGTGATAGATTAGGCAAGTAATAAAGCCTCAGTGGCGGCAGCCTCAAAGCCTGTGGCAGTTCAAATTATAATTTTTTTTCGGAAATTATTAGAATAATAATAAATAAATCCAGTACACTCAAGTACAGCATCAACACCCCATCAACCATATTTTTGGATACTGTATTTTTGCCAAGGTAACAAGTATAAAGTTTACTTACATTACTAATCACTACATTATGGCTTATGCTAATACTAGTATTTGTAGTTTATTGAATTAAAATTTGAATATATAAAACCACTAACACAAACCAGATTCATATTATTAGGGTTAGTATTATGTAAGCCGATACAGTGACATTGATCTAAATGTTAATTATCTAGGTGGGACGCCAATAATATTCCGGGACGCTGGACAGATGGGACGGGTGTATCTAGGTGGGACACCAGACATTTTTCCACGGTGCGTATGATCAATTATTAATTTCCGTGAATGCGAATGATAGCATCTAGTATTAATTATACTAGACCATCGCCATGAAATGTAGGAGTAGTAAATGTAGCTACACGGTGTAAAGGTTATTAACCTTCAGCCTTGGGTTTTCTAAATATCCTAACCTCATGACAAAGTAATTATGATATAATGTGAGGTTATAGTAGTTATCAGAAGGTTATTATGGGTTTAACCATATGACCCTTTGTAACACATGCGCATGAAACAGGATATGCCTGTTTCTGGTATAACTTTTCAACACGATGCGTTTGATTATAAACTTTTCAGGATATTAACTATGCTACATTGTATACATTCTTTTACGTATCATCCAATAAACTTGTTAGACATTAACATGGAGAGCCCATGCCATTTCAAATGTCTTTTACATCCTGATAGTCATAGACACAACAGGAAAATAGTGCGGTAAATGAATTCTTGTAAATATAATTAAAATAGTCATTGATTAAATTTGAGAAATGTTCTGGACTTTATTACATCAAATGACAAAATTGTAGTTATTATTATATTAATAGTATACTACATCAAAAGTCACACTGAACATAAAATATTCTAGTAATAGGTAGCTTCTTTTTGATCAGCAAGTGGTTACAGTGGCTGTAAAAACAATGTTGGAATTGTCTCCTCATGAGTGAAGATTAAACCTTAAACTGAAGGTTATTGCCGACAGGTTAAAACCTCTTTGCTATATTCAAAACCGTGCAGCTCTACGTTGTAGAAAAGTGGTAATTGAGAGTCGGGTTGGAAGTGTCTTTGTGGCATTTTGTGGAAAGAAAAGTCAAGTTTGAGCACTGAATGAACTAAGTAGAGTCAAGTGAAGTTATTGCAAGCAAACAGTGAGTAGAGTAGAGTAGAGTCTTTATAGAGTTGTGGATAATAATTTAGGAGTCAAGTCAGATTCAATTTGCATGGTTGAATCCCAACTGTCTGAAATCACATTGGAGTCTTCAAAATGGCGACTAAACTCCAAGTCGAGTCATTAGACTTGAGTGCCTACCTCTGACTGATATCTTTATGAGTTTATGCTGATCAAGAAAAACATTTATTTTATGGGTAGTTGTCAGGATCTAGGCACTGGAAATTGTCTCCTGAATCATCTAAATGTAGTTGACATTTATATCATGTAATATTGTGAGTTCAGTTAGAAGGATACGTTGGACCAGCGAAGAGCCGAAATAATTTGACTGGTCCTGGCCACCCAACAGCACAACATTGCCGGATAGGGCTACAATGCGGAGGCTTGTCGAAGCGCTGCCACTAAGGACGCCATCGCAGATCAGAACTAGAGCTCACAATATGCTCAATGGCAAACGTAAGTTTGAATTAAGTTGTTACTTAATTGTTAGATCAAAATCATCATTACTTGAATGACCAAGATATACCGTGTACATACATGTATAAATTATATGTCCAAGAAAGTTACTTCTCACATTGCTATACATATGGCTGTGGGGTTCTCTACAAATACTGTTCAGAGTAGTTAAACTGGTTGAGATCTTTTGGCTCTGCTCAGTCGCCAAACCCAGGGGGATGGAAGTCCCCAAAGTACCTACCCCCATGCTCACTCTAAATTTCACGTCTGGGGGGGGGGGGGGTCATTTCCTAATAGATCCACGTTAATGTGATAGAGGGTCATCTAGCAACTAGCCTAGCCATAACGCAATAGGGATTTAGAACAACAGCGTATGAATAACTTAATAGGGGTTGGTGGAAGAAGAGCAAATACAAAAAATGGAGTGAAAATAAAAATAAATTATATATTAATGCAATTTAAAAATCATTAAAATAAATTGACAAATTATGGATATTCTACTAATATATGAAAAGGTATATGAATTGATAACAATCACTATCCAGATCGCTGTTCATGTTCATGCTCCATAGGTGTACAACTTCTACTATTCTATTCTTTGCCATACTGTTCAGCTTCTTAACCCATTTATTAAGTGAAGCATCATGAGAAATAGTCTTAAAACTGTAGTATTGATTGGTTTTACGGATTAGTATAAGTTTATTTTAGTCAAATATAAATATCTTGTCAAGTATAAAAGAACGAAGTAATAGGAACCGCCATGTTGAACAAAACTGAAACTGCCTATTCCATAATAAGAGTTGTCTACTCTTATATTAAAACGAACATAATTCCAACGAGTTATTTTAGTAAAAAGAACGTAACTCCAAATGAAAATAATACAACAAACACACCATGCCATTTTAAGTGGTGTGAAAGGGGTTCATTTAGGAAATATAGGGGTGGGTGGGAAGTTGCCAAACGGTGGGAAAGGGGTCAACACTTAATATGTTGAGTGGGCATAGTGGGATACTTTGGGGATTTCCATCCACCTGGGTCGCCAATCAACCCACGTACGCTTATATTCGGCTAATGATGATAAATATTTCATAATTTATTTCATATTATTATTGCCATTATGTTACTCATTAGGATCAAATATCTTTTTGCTAGGCTTGGTTCTTCACCATTACGTTTCACAGATGACACTATTTCTCCTGAGCCGTCATTATTCACTCAATATAATTAATTTTAAAATCTATTAATTGACATACTACAAATAATTACTAATCCAATCCATGATTCATCTCAATAGATAATTATTTTGTGACTTAATCTCTCGCTTGGACAAAAAAGACATTGTATCTATTGCATAATAATATGTCTTATCAATTAATTAGGGAATTGCACTCTTGTTCAAACTTGGGAGCACATAAAATCATTGAACTTCAATATTGAAGTTCTGAATTTTTCCCAGTATTTCTTCCCCGCTTAGATTATGGCCTTTGGTCTAATGACATAACGGGGTCTAATTGGCGCATTCAATACAATCAGTTTAAATAAAGTGAGCCTTTCCATGATCTCAGTCTAAAGTGTCAAGCATTTTTTAACAATTTTATAAAAAAAAAGAATGCTACCAATTTCCCAGCATAGTATGAGAACTTGGAAAAAATAAGAAACTTTACATTCCAGTGTTATATGACTAGGTCCGTCAATCCCATCAAATGTGCGCCTGAGTCAGCTGTAATGAGTGCACATCAACAAGCTTGACATGCGGAGCACTACTCCAGAATTCTCACAGTATTTCCTATTCATCTGTTGGCTACAAAATAATAACAATATCATGACCTTGGTGGTGGCATAACCACATTGAAAATCAAAACTTATCCTTCCAAATAACGAAGATTTACTAAAAATATAATTATGAAAAAAATAATGAATGTTATGGATATATAAATATAAAATATTATGGATATTTTATATCCATAATGTATCCATTTATATTATGGATATAAAATAATTGTCATGGTTCTCGTAAATACAGCAACGCCTATTTTAAAACAAGAGAGTTTATTTCTGATCTAAATATTGCATTTTAAAGGGCGCAACTAATTTGTGTAGGTTGGTTTTTTGTTTTATCATTGGAAATATTCTTTAACAGCTGTATTATGCCTGAGATTCTGCCATCTCTGGTGCAGTATGCAATACATATGTACTAGCTGTCAATGATATTGTGAAAGCATTTTAAAATATATATTTGTATATTTATTTATTGTAGAAAAGAGGAACTAGAAGTTCTGTGAAGAAGTGAATTATAATATATATTCTAATACTATTCTACAATTGTAATCTGTATCTGTATTTGTATCACAATACAAACAATGCAATACTAATAATACACAATAAAATACGAATTTTAACTGTCTTATTTGCTGTTAATAGTTATTTCTTCGTATTAGAACTTTGGTAAGGTATACGCACGGTGTTCTATGCAGTTTGAGTTTTGGTCATTAGTTTTGATAACCAGCGGCGTGTTCAACGGAGGTTAGTTAATATTGTTATACGCATTGCCAATATTTTGGTTCAAAATATTTTTAGAGAATAAACATAATATATAACACTTGGATGAGATTAGGAAGCAGAAGACCTAGGGGGAACTCTCCAGGTGTTGAGCACGTACACTCGCTCACTCGCTCACTCACTCACTCACTCACTCACTCACTCACTCACTCACCATTTAAAAATTTATCCTTATCCCAACTTTGAGACATTGAGATTAGCACCTCATCAGCGCTTGTGGTGTAATCTGTAGTATCAAAACACCCTTATCATGCTAAAGTACAAGGTGATGTTAGAGGCTTTGTTGTTCATTATCACTTGAAGTCATGCATTGAGATTATCACCTCATCAGTGCTTGTGGTGTACTCTGTAGTATCAAAGCACCCTTATCATGCTAAAGTACAAGGTGATGTTAGAGGCTTTATGTTCATTTTCACTTGAAGTCATGCATTGAGATTAGCACCTCATCAGCGCTTGTGGTGCTTGTGGTGTACTCCGTAGTATCAAAACACCCTTATCGTGCTAAAGTACAAGGTGATGTTAGAGGCTTTATGTTCATTTTCATTTCCACGTCACTGTCTGATAGCCATTCATTAAAGCATCTATAACTGGAGTTCTAATGTAGATTGAAGGTAATAATTATTGGATTGGCTGCATTGGAATGCCCAGCAATTTCGCTATAACGTTGGCGTGAATGCTAAGAACTGGGTGATGAGTTGCATGGCATGCAATAAGCGTGTATACATATTAAAAGGAAATAAGTGCATGAATTGATTTCAATACAATTTATACTCACTATCAATATTTGAGTAGAAAATTCCTTGTTTGATTCTCGAGAACCTGACTTCATCTGTGAGAATGGCATCGGAGTATTTATCCAGGGAGGATCCTAACCTATTTATTCTCTCCTCCAGTGCATCTAGTGAATCCAACTGTTCCTCTAGGGCTAAGAACTCAAGGTCAAGGATTAAATAATGAGCTTACGATTTTTGTATGTACAAGAAATACAAATTACATTTTTGCTATCAGCAAAATAATCAACTAATGCACAAATCCAAAATATGGCCTGGAATACCTCCACCTGCAAAAATGAGATTATCATGATGTATGTGTATATTATTTCAAATTGTACCCCTGGGAATAGATAACTAAAAGGTACGCTTAGATTCCCACCTTTAGTAACCATCATAAAGTAATGCAGGCGGGAGTTAAATAAAATTATTTCATAATCGTCAGTAACTATTGCAGTGATTGATATGTCCATCTGAAACAATGAGGTATGGATATAAAATGCTAAATTGTGAGTCATATAAATTTAAAATTATGGGTGATATATAAGAAGTATGGTGCTAGACCCATCTATGGGGTATATATCCCAACTACAACGCATAAGTACTAAATATATAACACATTCATGACAGAAGACAACTCCAAAAAATTATATATATGCAAGGCCCCACAGACTGGTAATAACACACACATTGAATTTTTTCGGAGTTGTCTTCTGTCGACAATATGTTATATATTTAGTACTTAGGCATCTTCGTTCTATGGCTAAGTAGAACGTTATTAGAACGTGAACGTTCTAGCATGGCTTATACAGTGGCTTATAGCATGGCTTGAACGTTCTAGCATGGCTTCTAACGGCAGAGCATGGCTTATACAATGCTCTGCCATGCTCCAAATTAAGTGGCGTTATATATGCCACTTTATATTTCAGTGCCACACAGCATATAAATACTACGGATGAACGCCACTTTAATGACACAATCTGTATCTATATATATATATACACATATATTATATATGTGTATATAATATATAAATATATATATATATTTGTATATATATATATAATATATGTGTATATATATATAATATAGTACTATTTTAGCATAGTATGCTGGTGGTTTTCACCCCTCAATGATGGCAGCATGTCTGATGACTTGCTTTGCTCTAATAACCACTTCAGATTGGCAATCCCACAGTTATATGCAGCTGTATAAATAAATAGCTGCCATAGAATTTTCTTGACCACCCAGTGCTCTAGGGTATGTTGAAGGACCACAGAGCTCAGATGATGGGCTTTGTAGATATTGCATGCAACTCGGTACGCTCACTTCAAATGCTGCAATATAGCACATATGTCACGTTCTCGTCTGTAGGCGTGCTTGTAGAAATTGGCAAGTGGTAGAGAGAAAGTTCAGCGGTGTAGTTACCTTTATTGAGAATAAGCCCAGACTGGGGCTCCCCCAATTGGGCCAGGCTTCACTTTCTTCACAGTTAACATACAAATCTTCACAATCTTCACATTTAAGAACAGCCCATCTTCAGTATTCGGTTAAATATGGGGGGAGCCCCCAGACTGTCCATCTCATGGATGGCAGGCGTATATATAGTAAAAATAGATAATCCAGTTATGGGATTAACTCCCAGGCAAAACAATTGAATTGTGCATAAGTTATATAGTAGGGAATAGAATAGCTAAATTGGTTTATGCGTGAAAGTTAGATGCTGCATTTGTTTGTACAGTTTGAGATTGGATAATCATTAACGGTTACTCGGCATATTGGGTAAGGTGATCTATTTAGCCGCCCGTATTGAGGTGCAAAGGTGGAGCTTTTATGATCATTTTGGTTCACAATATGTTGGTTTACTCAGCTAAGAGTGCTAGCCCCTCCCCTCTTGGGCTTGGAGGTATGTCTTGGGGCCAGTTACAACATACTGACTGCATTTGCACTTTATTATTTATTGCTGTTAGCTGGTACATATTATTGTGGGCCGACACATTATATACTCAAGAATGCAGATTTGAAATAGTAATTTTGTAGAAAATATGAATTAGGATCAATTACTCAGTAATACTGTTTTACAAATTCACTAATTAATTGATATAATATTTTAGGAACGACGAATCATTTCTATCAGGGTATGGACAGACAGTGATTAATTCTACGACATAAGCACAACATGGATTACTCAATAATTTATCATGCCCTTTCTTTTCCTGCTACCAAGTATTATGATGTGGGTGGACTCTCGATAGTATAGGCCTCAGGGTTGGGTCACATTAACATTTCACTGCGCAGTCCATTGAAGTACGCAGTGAAGTACTTCACTGCGCACTTACTTCATCTCAAAAATATAATATATTTCCATGCTATCTTAATGCGAAAAAAATTACAATATTTACTTCGTAATTTAAGCAGTAAGGTATTAATAGTGATTAAGCCGTAAGGTATGCAGTAATATCTGATTTGTTGGGAATTAACCTTAATGCTTATTGAATTAAGCAGTAAAGAATGCTGTTATATCTGAGTTATTAGGAAGTAAGCATTAAATTACGAGGTAAATATTGCTAATCTTTTCGCATTACATTAGCATTTAAGTAAATTATATTTTTTGAGATGAAGTAAGTACGCAGTGAAGTACTTCACTGCGCACTTACTTCATCTCAAAAACTATAATTTACTTAAATGCTAATTTAATGCGCAAAAAAATTAGCAATATTTACTTCGTAATTTAATGCTTACTTCCAAATAAATCAGATATTACTGCATACCTTAACTGCTTAATTCAATATTGCGCAGACTGCTACTTCATACTTTACTGCATACTTCAATATTAGGCAGATTATTACTTCATATTTTACTGCTTACTTCAACATTTTGCTGATGATACCATATCATATCCTGAATGAAGAAGAAAACAGGGACATACTACTTCCATGCAAAAAGCTAGGCCATAATCATTATGACATTCAAACATAATACCAGTACAATTCCTGTAGGCTGCTACCTAATTCATCATTATTGATCAGGGCTGTGTCACACTAATACTTTACTGCGCAGTGCATTGAAGTACGCAGTGAAGTATACTGTACTGCTTACTTACTTCCTCTCAGTATTTACTGCATACTTTACTGCTTACTTCAATATTCGGCAGACTTTTAATGCATAATTCACTGCTAACTTCAATGTTTCCTGGTTGTTACTTCATACTTTACTGCTTACTTTCAAATTTTTAGTCAAACTGTTATTGCACACTTTACTTCCAAATTAGTCAAAGTGATACTGATTACTTTATACCGGTTACTTCCAAATTTCTCAAAGTTTTACTGCTTACACCATTGCTTACTACCCAATTACTCAAAGTGTTACTGCACACTTTACTGTTTATTTCCCAGTTAGTCAAAATGTTGTTGCTTACTCTACTGCTTACTGCTAAATTACTCAAAGTAGTGTAATTACTGCATATTTTACTGCATTCTGCGGATTATCTAAAATAAATCGATGCTTACTTCACTGCATGTAGGAAGGTTCCACACCCGTTTAATTCTTACTTTACTTCAATTGGAATTATACTGCATTACTGCAAAAATAATTTACTGCATGCTAAAAGTGTTACTTGACCCAACCCTGATGGTCTACATGATCAGATAATAGGCAGCTAAACTAGCTTGGTATGACAGAATGATTACTGCACCACTCATACATCAACACACAATCTGCAATACTACCGTACAACAAAAACAAAATGGAAATAGTATAGACACAAATAATCTGAAACCGGATATGTCTAATCTATATCCAGGCCGTTACACTTATTAAAGCCATAAGTATAACAATGATATCAATAAAGCTTGTAAATGTATGCAAAATATTGACTAAGTCAGATAAAAATTATAGAGTTGTGTGCACACAAAAATAATTGAAATATCAGAAAGCTACTAAAAGCATGGACACAATTATGATGCTAATAATTTAGCAATATATGTTAAGAATATATAGTTATACATAATTTTGACCATGTACTTCACTATAACTTATTTATTTACCATGATTTTTATCTAAATCATTGGATTAAGTTGAAAAATGTGTCAATATTAATTGGGTGCTAGGAGGTGCATGATATAATATGCAAATTGTGATATGGTGGAATTTGCTTGCAGTAAATTAAATCAACATATATTTTCTATATACATGTGTAACCCTGATAACTGGAATTCATGGGACCACCTTTATAATTTGAAATTACGAGTGAATTCGAGTTGGGAATTATAATCCCTTGACGATTTGTGTTAAATTTGGGAATACAACTCCAAAATCAATAAAGTGTATGTATTGAATTTGGAATGCATGTAGTACTTGTGTGATCACGTGATACAAAAACATGACTACAAATTTAGGCTGTGTTGTTGTCGGCATCTTGCCCACAACAATTGTTCATTCTATTGATAGACTGAATTGAATATTTTAGAAAATACTAATGGGTTGTTGCAAAACTCACACCTAGGAATTTCACAATGCCATGTATCATTATTAAACATCTGTCAAGCAGCGACATGGAGAGAAATTTTTGATTTATGTTTGATTAAAACAGCATTTTGATTGAAATATACCTCAATATTGATTGAAAACTTGTTTTAGTACAGACCAAACTTCAAACTAATTAAAATGTGATTGAAATCGCATTATTAATAAGATGGTGATTGAATATTGAATATTCCGTTACAAATATGATTACCAATCAGTTAATGATTACTAAAACATTTCAATCAAAAGTAAATCGTAATGTGATTAAGTACTCATTTATCAATCTATGACATCACACCACAATCAGGATAAATTTAAAGCATGACTTTTCAGAATATTATTTATATAAAATCATTTATCTAAACTGTTTAGATGTATAGACTAGGCTCTCACATGCTTAGGAGATTAAACTTTTGTGAAACTTGGGTGGATAACTTGATACCCTCATTTTTGCACACCTATTACGTCATCTGTCCAATGTTGAGTATATTATAATACAATAATGTTACAACTCTACATAGATGTGGATTATGGATGCCAAAAGATAGTGGACCAGGAATCATGGTGAGTCTGGTCATACAAAGTAAAGCTGTATAATAATATAATTAGAATAACAATACTAGAGGCTAAAAAATGCAATAAAAATAAAATATATAAATTGTATTTGTAATTCTCATCTATTAACATTAACCTTTGGTAATCCAAGCATTAGTGTCCATTAACCAGATTTCAATCATTATATAATATGAGTATAGGCCTATGCTAGCACAGGGTTCTTTCAATCTGGATTCAATCATTGTGCAATCATTTTTCACCACGGTTTTTGAAGAATGAATATCGATTGCATTATGATTGAAAATTCAATCAGAATTTCTCTCTCACAATATCAAACACCGGTGATCAATCGCTAATTTAGGACAATAAATCAATGCTTACAATGAAAGTACTGTATATTATTATATCGACATAAAGAAAAGTCCCTCGACATGATGAGGATTCAATTATATATAATATAATTAGGCGCTATTTGGGACCTATGCAATCTATTCGACACACCCAAGAGTTGGATAGTACAGGTGCTCGAAATAAGTTGGCGAAACTGTACCATTTCTTGCAAATGTAGGATGCTAAGATGATTAAAACTTGTCACCTCCCATCACTCAGATACCACACCAATAATAATGCTTGAGGGAAACTAATATAAACGTAACATTTTTCTACAACCCGAACAAGAAACAAAATGATTTAGGGGAAATGTGCAAAATGCTGAAAGTAAATATTATGCAAACATTATGTGTTTAGTAATGTCAAACATGGCAGAGCAGCAGTTCTTTGACCTAATGTAAACAACCTCTAGCTATACACCTATATACCTCTATGGCTATATACCTATATACCTATATGCCTATATGGCTATATACCTATATGCCTATATGGCTATATACCTATATGCCTATATGCCTATATGCCTATATGCCTATATGCCTATATGGCTATATACCTATATGTCTATATGGATATATACCTATATACCTATATGCCTATATGGCTATATACCTATATACCTAAATATGCCTATATGGCTATATGCCTATATGGCTATACACATATATACCTATATGCCTATATGGCTATATACCTATATACATATATACCTATATGCCTATATGCCTATATGCCTATATGGCTATATGCCTATATGCCTATATGCCTATATGCCTATACACCTAAATACCTAATATACTTTTAATATATCTACTTAATATACTTACTTAATATACTTACTTAATATACCTACTTAATATACCTACTTAATATACCTACTTAATATACCTACTTAATATATATAGGTATAACAGAAATTGGTGCCATGTAACAGTATGCTATTTAACGTCACTTGGCTGGTTGAACATGTGAGGAACATGAAGTGCAGCCCTTGAAAAAAAACAATCAATTCATCTCGAGATAGTTATCCTATATTTATTACTACCGTCACCATCTCCCTCATAGTTACCATCATAGTCACTGTCACAAGGAAGCCAATGTCAAACATCGAAATAAAAACCTACAATTTTGATCCAATTATGTCTGGTTTTGATCCAATTATGTCTGCTGAGATATTATTCACAACTCAGCAGATAAGGTTGTGTTAGCAGCAGATAAGGTTATATAGCATGTGTTGCTACTTTGTTGCCTTTGTTTGCCTTCATTTGCCTTTTAGATAATTGTTTCTTCTTTTATTTTGGTGCATTTTTATCGGCTTGTACATCGCTTGGTGTACATTGTACATCTGATGATGTATTGCCTGTTGCATTGTCATCAGCTGATCCTTGTGGTGAGGATTCACCCTGTCCTGCGCTATCTGTGCAACCATTGCTAGCCGACTCTTCCATAGCATCATCACTTTCGGCGTCTGGTTGAGATACTTTCTGCATCTCCGGATGAGCCTCCTAAAATATATCACAGTAGTATACAAGGGTTATGGGTTTTATATGGTTACAGGGATTTCAAGTCTGATACGATAGGAAATTGTGGTTGGTATTCAATAATTCACAGACATGTAGTAACAGCATAAACAAATCAAGATGGAATATGAGCAGATGTACCCGTTTTCATATCTTACTGTTTGGCCATGGTGAATGCATCATGTTTTCGTCATGTTACCAGCTGACGATACATACATTTTTGTCATACATTGATAACAAAATTTGACCTATATAATGTGAAAATGGTGGAGAAGTACAGTTCTCATATAATTTTGCATAATGTTGCATAATTTTCATATTTTGCATTCATTGCACTGGATGTAGTAGCAAGCTGCTGCCTACTACTTGACTGTTAAGGTCCTTTTAAGCTCCTTCCTAAAAACAGCCTTAACGATGCTGACTATTAATGATACATTTTTTGGTGTTAATAATATTATATGGGACCTCACTCGAGATTGACTATAATATGTTAGTATGCGAGTGCTAATCTACACACTACTGATATGCAAATGAGTAACTAGGCGGGTCAGTTGGGCCAGCAATACACCGTTTGAATAGTATTACTCATAGGTAGGAGGCAGATGCCTACACTCATCAATGACTTCATCGTTTATTTCTTGTAACTTGTATTCTATCCAATCAAGATTTAATTAGTAATGGTGTTACTATTTTCCTAGCATTGCATCATCTCATCCTCACTATATAAACTGGGCGTATTCATGCCCCAGTGTATTGTTCTTAAGTCTACGGATTGCTATTACTCAACTAATACCTGGATCGCTATCAATTATATGCCAGTGCCAATAAGTCACTGTACCGCTTTACTACTAAAGTGTGGGAGTATATATTCAACTTATTCTGCCAATTCGGGCCAGATCAGACCCAGCTAGTCTTGGCCAGCCAAGACATAGCTAGTAAATTATTTCACATGTGCATGTAAGTGTCAGTCCGGAACCTTAAGGTTCTTAATCCTTCAATCCTTCCATAACAACTTTAATGCAATCATTAGTCAATTTGGGCTGAATTTACTATAAAGTGACAGTAATGCTAGTTGGTCCAGGCACTTTCTGTTTGGGTCAGCTTCAGGGCAAAGGGTTCTGCCCTTTTATATAAACACACACATAGATAGGCATAGTTCGAACCTGATCTTCTCAAGTGTTTGGAACATAAGCCTTATCGATAGGTGCCATTCATTAATTCCTGAGCAGCTCAGTAGTGGTACGCAAAATGGTAGACAACTCTAACCCCCACCCCAAAGTCCATTACGCGGGTGGCAGGGGTTGGGTCTGAAGCTACAACAGATCATCTACCAAGAAGAAATCAGACTACCTATCTACCAAATAACATTGCTGTACAACTATCAACGGGATTATTATTATGCTGGACACTTCTAACATTGCTAGATTGTTTATTTCCTTGACATAGTATATCACTAAGAACACACGCACGCACGCACAAACAATATCTACCTGCAACTATCAGAGTTAGAGCTCAGGAGCAATCAGACCACTATGCTGACAGGTTGGTTTTATTACTTGAGCGCTTAGATTAACAGAAGGTCGAGGCGCCGAGGGTAGCACTGCCTCAGTTTAAAATACCCAAATCTGATGGAAGCGTAGATGTAGAACTTTTCATTAACCAAATTAGGGATGTAGCCGCGGCCAATGAGTCACCCAGGAGACATGCACTGATACTCTTAAGATACTCACTACGTGGGGACGCCATTAATTGTGGGCATTATAATACTATAGAAGAGGTATTTTGGGCTTTGAGGGCTAGGTTTGGAACCTCCCCTCTGGAGTCCAGATGCCTTCTATCTACATTTTATTCCTAGCTGGAGCTTGTAATGTCTCCATAAGCCTGTAGTGTTACGGCAGGGAGGTTAGTGGAGAATGTTGAATACTCAAATGTCATAAATATAAATCACCCAAAAACATGAAGACAAATTCCCTCCAATGTAAAACCACCCTCAAATGTAAAACAAATCTCCCTCCAATGTAAAACCACCCACTAATGTGAAAACACTTTCCCTCAAAGTTAAAAATCACCTACAATTGGGAAAACAACTTAACCATGCTTGAACTCATATCTCATATGAATAAGTTGTCTAATAATCCTAGCTATCGAATTGGCAGTTTATAGCTCATTGATTATTTTTGAGTTCACTTTTTGTGTTAAATAAAGTTTTAAATGTAATATTATTCTTGTTCAATTTATTATATTCATAAGATAAATAATTTCAATCTATCTTAATGTAATAGGTCAGCTTTAAAACCAATAGCAATGTCCTACGTGAAATGCTTTGATATTCAAGTAAAATTCTGAATATCTCATTTGGCTATTTGACGCTCACCTAGAAATAACAGTTTAGGCAAAGCTGGCTACCAAAAGCCATTGTACTTATTATGAATTGAATTAGTAGTACATGAGCAAGTGAAGAGCCTTTAAATGAATAAATACCTCTCAGGTATCATAAGTAAGACTTGCACCTACGTCTCCGCAGTTAACGCGAGCCATTGCTGCAAGATCAGACTGAAACTTACCCAAACCCCCTGAAGGTCTGGAATACCAAAAAAAAAACCTGGAAAGCTGTTTCAATCCCCCGGATTTCGCTATTGAGACTAAGAATGCCTACCATGAATTCCACAGGAAGAGGACAGAACCCCGAAGAGGGAGCCCTCCTCCTAGATGCCCAAACCGTGCTGCGGCAAGGCGGCATCTGCGGCATAAGCCGGCATAAGCCGGCAGCCTTTTCCGAAGCAATTGAAGCCAACCGGTCGAGGTTGTGTTAGATTGCAATAGACAAACAAAGAGGTAAATCCTTGATGTATATCAGGATCAGCATC
>JAOQGN010054385.1:0-12668 GCA_027564295.1 Himantozoum antarcticum
GACATAGGTCGTTCTAGAGAAGGCAGGGGAAGGGACGCCTACTCATAGGTAGAGGGGGAGGGGTAAGGGCCAACCAGACATTACAACATGAAACCATGATGTAAGAATAACAAAAACAGTTTATTGAGGTATTGAGGTAACCAAGTATCAAAAAAGGACAAGTGTCCCTTACAATAGTGTAAACAAAAGTGGTGATCCACTGTGGACACAAGGCCCTATATATATGAGAAGTGGTGGGCGTGGCTAGGACGGCTGATCCATCCTGCTTGGACGGCTGATCCGTCCTAACTAAAAGGGTAAAAGTTGCATTGCTATATATAGAAGAAGGTCACCGGCTGATAGTCATATAATTACACTAGAGTCCTGAAGAGACCACCAGCCGGCACATGAGAATACGATAGTAATGCTGAAGTCATTAAGCAATGTAAGAGTTTGGGTATGGTGCTAATAATATAACTGTCCACCTCAGGCGCTTACCCAGGATCTGAGGAGGGGTGGGTATGCAATTCCAGCACAATATTATCCATTAGCAGGCCGTCATATACTGCACTTGGTTTGCTCTTAGGAAGAAGGGCGAAGCACCCCTCTAATTAACCCTTTAAGCTGGACGTAAATCAGAGAAGTAGTAGATACCATTATTTATAAAGTATTTTGTATTGCTCCAGTATGAATTGACCTCCGGTCTCCCGTATGTATGTGGATATTTGACAACCTCGACCTATTGTAGGGTTGAAAGGTTCAAGAACTGCTCATGATGTAAATAGTTCACTGGACATTAAAGTTCCCCATCTGGGATTATCAATTGTGTAAGTAACGAGTGTACTTCAATACAGGACATGCGGTTTTATAGCTAATAGTTGTCTTTTTTTGTTACTACTGTTGAATCCCTGTGCTCTTTTTCTTCACATAAAATATTAGATGCGTATGGATGACAATATGGCACATATGAAGGCATTATAAACCGTTTCGATGTCAATCATGATAAAACTTTGCCACAACACCTTTAGATCTATTTCACCTCTCCACACCGTGTTATTACTTATTCTAATAAGTTAGCGCCTTTAACAATGCTCGTAGTCTGTATGTTGAGAGTTTTGTATTTTAGTACTTTTAGTACTTTTACATTACATTACTGTATTTTAGTTACACGACAAATCAAACTGTTTTGGAAATAAATATTGAAAATTCTACGTTAACAAACATTGTTCATAGGGATCACGGGTAGCTCAATGTGATGAGGACACGGCCATCATGCAAGTGACCCGGTTTGAGTCCCATGTGTGCCACTTCACCTGATTTTTACAAATCAAGTGATTTGGGTATACGCTATGCTAGCAATGCTAAGGGGCAAGGCTCTGAACCTGAAATTTGTCTGGGTGTGCTCCGGTCCGAAACCAAGAGCAATATAGGAATAGCAAGCACTAGCACATTTATCTCAATTTCAACACAGATTTGATTTCAACACAGGTTTCCTGTGCTTGGCGCCCTTTGAGATTTTAACCCATTTCAAACCTTTGAATTTAAACACTCCCCAAGTGCCAATATTGCGTAGGATTGAGTTACCGATGTGATTTTAAATTCAACAATGCAAATAGTACATATCTAACTTACTCCTGCCTCTACGTAAATCATGTTTTGAAATAATGGTTGAAAGTCAAGACCAACGGTGGTTGATGAACATTTTTATGCGTCCGCATATAAAGCATTATACTGTGCATGAAATGTTATATTTTGTAATGTATATATATTAAGTATTCAAGAAAATATTTGGGTTCAAGGCTCTAGTCGGTTTGCTTATATTTTTGTGTTATAATTATTTCTGTGAATTATTTGATATTGATACTTGATGTTTGTATACTCAATTTTCAATAGTAACCCGAAAGTCTCCATGGACTTCTTGAAGAGGTCCATGGAAAAGATGGAACTAGTAAACCTGTTCAGAGTAGATGCTAAGAAGGCTACAGCAGACAATGGCAAGGATTGGATTACGATTGGTGTAATAGCATCTAAGACTGAAACCAAACGCTCGAGTGTATGTATTGCTCGCACCAATTCATATATATGTGCTAACTTGCAAGATAAAATGAGCACGAATGATACGAATGAGCAAGTTTTTAACAATTGAATGATACTTTGAACGTTATGTTATAATCCGGTCGAAGCCCGATTTGCTCTCAGTTTAAGGCCGGAGCACACAACGGCAAATTTCAGGTTCAGAGCCTAGCCCAGACATTGCTCCTTAGTATAGCATTGATAGCATGGCATGAACGGAATTGCACGATTTTATATACATCAAGTGAAGTGGCAGAAATGGGAATCAAACCCGGGTCACCTGTATGATGTTCGTGTCCTCATCCCATTGAGCTATTCCTGCTCCCTGTAATGTTTTACCGTTGTACTGAAACTGAAGGCAGTCAAACAGCTGGACAACAAACTATACCTCTTGATTAATCTCACGATATCAAGATTGAAAAAGCAACTTGAAAATTAATATTAATGTCAGGAGCAGAAAGAGCAAAAATGGAACCTCTGCTTGAAGAATAATTCTCTGCGAACATTTCACTATTTTCTTAAAATTATTAAATTTTACTACTGAAGTTTTTATTCTTGACTCGAATAAAAACTTTTATTTTACAGTCTGGAAATGAGTATATAATATTTCGTCTGGCTGATATGTCCAGCATTGATGATGAGATAGCATTGTTTCTATTTGGTAAAAGCTATACCAAGCATTGGAAACTGATTGTGGGTACAACCATCGGGCTCATGAATCCAGCTATAATGAAGAATGATAAAAAGGTAAGAAAACTGTTGCAGTTGAGATGAATCAGCAAATTGTCACTATGCCAAACGCTAAACTGACTGTAGTATATTTGTTAATGTAAATTCCTGTATATACAGTTGCGCTGTACATGTGACATTTGGAAATAAAATTTATTACTCAGCTAGAGTTACTGAGGAATGATAAGCTCAAAACCGAAAATTACCATTGTTTGCTAAAAGTAGAGAATAGTGAAGTTCCTCTACAGTTCGCATGAGCTGCCAAATCTCAGAAATGGTCTGGCACATAGCTCCTTGATTAAACATTTTCCACTTTGATTGTAAACTCTGGCAAGCAAGGCAGCAAGGCACGCAACAAACATAAATGCTCACCTCAACAACTCCCAAAAGTAACCAAGTGAATTTTCTGGATGTTGGCATTTTCTGGAAGTTGTCCTCTGCTTGTCTTAAATCGTCAATAATTGCACAACTCCAAATCTTTGCTAAAATGTTCTACTAAATTGTGCCATTTCGCACTTTTGGGATTAGTGCAATTCATTTGTATATGTAGACCACCTAGTACGAGTATGGAGAGGACTCCTTAAAATTTGATTTCCTGTTCTCTTGTCCCAGTCACTAGATGTTTCTCCATTAAATGAGTGTTGATGTTCCTGTCAGGAGGTGACACCAGCCCATCAATATGAAGTTAAAATACAACCTCTGATATATAACTTAATGTGGTATTATACATGTAATATACGCTGCTGCCATGTAAATAGGAGGATCTAATCTAATCCTGGTTGTCTTCTTCATCATAACTTATGTGTATGCTAATTGCTACTCTTGGTATTCCGGTGATTATTGATATGCCCTACCGCGTAATATGCATTTTAATGTGCACAGTTAGAATGACATGGAACGAAATGTGTGTAACTGTATGTTATACATTGAAACTTCACTAGCAGCTACCTACTATAATATAGCTATAACAGAATACTACAGTTGCATGTACAGTGTGTATGTAATTTTAAATCATAAATTATTGCAATGTGCAAAGCTGTCTAATATTCCTTGTTCTTGCAACATGCATTTTGGAGTTAGATTTACTCTGGTTTAGTCCTGCAACCTTGGTCGTAATTATTGTATAAGCATATCATTTTGTGGTACTGACATAGGCAAACAGCCGGTGTGTGGCCACCATTAATATAAACAATGAAAGTCAACTGGTGGTGATTGGGACAAGCAAGGACTTTGGTACATGTGGCTCTGTCACTAAAAATGGTAACAAATGTACCAATATAGTGAACAAGAGCTCGTGTGCCAAGTGCAGATTCCATACTATGCAGGAGCATAAAGCACAAAGTCACCGAAGAGCTGAACTCAATACAGCGTAAGTTTGGTGGAGGGTATTATTTTATACAAATGGTAAGCCAGTACTGATTATCATTTACTGTCGCTATAATGGCAACTCTACTAATTGATTATGATATAGTGCTGACTCAACATATGCTCTGATATGGGACAGGAGAGTCAGTAAGACTCCTGTCCTGTCCACAGTGTAGTAAACTTTGGTTTGAGCAGCAATTTCAATATTATTTTCAGTTGAGACACAATCCATGCTGTAGTTTAGCGGCTTATATAACAAAAGCATTACACCCTAAATTTCGAGAATTTCACATCCTACATCTTATTTAAAAAAAACATTACGTCAAAAAGAATCTAAAACTACAATTCAGTGATAGTTTGCTATTTTTTTGCTACTGCTGCTGATTTTGTATTCGAGACATGCACTATGACACCCTTATCATATATAAGTGTATCATATACTCTGCTCTATGATGCCCTTATCATATATAAGGTTATCACATACTCTGCTCGATGATGCCCTTATGATAAAATTTCTACTCGTGCTAAAACTCGTACTGTAGAGTTATTATAACATACTGGTAGTGTATTGTATTTGCAGACCATAGAACTATGTCAAGTGGCATGTCCACAAATTTTACTCAAGAAGAAGTATAATACAAGTTTTAAAGCATTAAAATTAATTGTAAATAATCATAAATAATATATCTGGTACTATTAGAACCTCATAAATAGGAGTGAAAGACTGGACTACAGTAAAAGTGTTGCCATGGATACAATATTATTTTAGGTATGGAGGAAGTGAGCCAGGCTCAGCTCGCAGGAGTAGGCTAATGTCAAGGCTATCCACTACCAAATCAGCTGATGATTGTTTCATATATGGTGGCCAATCATTTTCTAGGTGGGTGGTAAAAATCTCTAGTATAATGAGCATTAACAAATTCGTGAACGTGGACAATTCTTATGAGGATATTGTTGATAATGGCTGATGATAATTATTTCCAATCTCCATATGAGCAGTTGATTATTGTAACAGGTTAATGACACATTGTTAGTACATCTTGCTAGACACAATGGCCACACACCACTCAAGTTCCAGGCCATGTTATCATGGTTACTCTATTACTTCATAACACATTAGAACTGAAACTATCCTTTTGTGGCATAAGGTGAAAACAATACAATGATACAAGCAACTTGGTACAGCATAATAATGAACTGTGCAGTTGAAAATGGATTGCTTTTCGGGAGCTTCCTAATTGAAAAATACAGGTTAAAAAACCCTGTTTTATAAAATGGTGTTTTAAAAAAATTATATAAAAAGGTTTAATAAAATCCTCTTTATTACCACTTGTCAAGCAAGATGTATTTGTTTACAATAAATAACATTCCAAGAGGGGAAAATCTAGAGGTTGTCTTCTTTCTGTCCAAGTTAGAAATGTGAACAGAACTCCAAATATCTGCTGAAAACAATGACACAAATACCAGCGTCAGTGTTAATGTTAGCTGGTTAGTAGGGCAATTCACTCTGGTGCGGCATTAGCTTAACTTTACTGTTACTTAATCTGTTTAGTAAACCAAAGCCAAAGACATCTGTATCACTAAAAGGAGTTTTGAACAGATCAGCAAAGAAAGGAAATCTGCAGAGTACTTTAAATTTGTACCAGATAAAGGCAGAGGATCAGGATAGGATATCAGCTGTTAAGACGGCAGCAAGTAACAAGGCTGAGGAGAAGCTACAGGAGCTAATCAGTAGGCCTTCCACAGCTACCATGCAGTTTATGAAACATCTAATATCTAAAGAGCTCAAGGGAGGTCAGTGAGCAGTTTTGGTCGAAAAAGGGGCCAATAGTAAATAAGATCGCGCTCACCTGTTTTTTTTCGGGTACTATTACTGTAGATTTACATGGTAATAGATACTAGATAGTAGTGCTGAAATGATATGTCAAGCTGCGATGCAGTGAGTGCGATGCGATGCAGTGAGGGCGATGCGATGCAGCATTGGCAGATACTAATAGAATCGAACACACAATATTTGCATTCTATGCAACAACAAAAGTTTACTCAACACATTATTATGTTTTATTAAAAAGAACAAATATATAATATTATTTTCATAGTTATGACAAATGTGTATACTAGATATAAAAAACCCGTTTGGCATTTGCAACAAATTGTCTGAAATAAAATTTTCTCACCAGGTAAATTTAGAATTATTTTCTCTCATTCACTGATATCAAGCCCGACCAAAATATCATGCATTATTCTAAGTATATATCTTAGCCCATGTTCTTAAAAATGACATTGGCTGTTACTTTGGTCCAATACTAGGTAATGCATTTACCATCTTTCTCAAATCAGTCAATAAGAAACACAAGCTCTTTAATAACTTCCTGATTGGCTTGATTTTATTGTGACCTTAGTAGAAATTTCAATTTGTTGTAGGTGTATGGGCATTGTTTTGGGCGATGCAATTATAGAGTTATCTTCCCACAGAGGTAGGAAAAATAACTCTATAATATAATAATTTATCATCCAGTGTAAATATTATCATATTGAGCAAATCATAATTTTTTTCCTTGAAGTTTATTGCGAAATATATGATTGCATAAAAATATAAGATAGAAACACATAAATACATGAAATAAAATAAAAGTATGGGACAGCCAGATAGTCAGGCTAGAGTGGCGGCTGCCCCTCTGTAATGGCTTAAAAGCTGCAGCCCCGGCATACCAGCAAGCAAAATGCACGCACCATGCCCACCACCAAACGCAAGCCCACCGACAGTCGGCCACCCTCCTCAGAAGCCCAGACCTGGGGCCTGCCTCCACTCCCAATAGGTACTTGTTGAACAAAGCAATACATCTGCACAACAAAGACCTCTCTCCTCTCTGGTTTGAATATTTATTGTTTGGTTGAATCTGCATTTTTGATCTGGTGTTACGATCATGGTTTGTCCTAGTACTTAATTTCATCTATTGAGTATGTTTTTGAAAGAAATATTAGAAATCTGTATTCAAACAACAATTTGATAGGCATAATTTTTCAAATTTTTAAATGAGAGGTTATAATGGTTCCTCAGTTTTATTTGCGTTATGACTTAAGTTTTGAATATGAGTTTCAAAAGTTATATTGGAGTCGAGCATTATTCATAAAAATTTGGTTTCTGGCTTTAGCTCTAAAACAGCATTCACCATTCTTAAATGAAACTCGGAGTAATTAATTATTTTAGTGGGTTCTTGAAATAAAACGTGAAATGTTTTGTGATAGTTTATCACTAATCTATTTATTAAACACCACCCATTAACACTAGATCATATTAATCTTAGAAGCTGAATTTTAGTTTTAAAAATATTTATGTCATCTGAGAAAAGTATGTAATTTAATTCTAGTGCACATTTCAAAATTTTTTTGGTGTATATCAAGAAAAGTAGCGGGCCTAGAACTGAACCTTGAGGTACTCCGATGGTGATATTTTTCATTGAAGATTTGGCTTGTCCTGTGTATACAAATTGCTTTCTGTTGTGCAGGTAATTCTCTAACAGTTTGCACGATGAACCTGTGAAGTTGTAAAATTTCAATTTTCTAACTAAAATATTGTGATTGATCGTGTCAAACACTTTGGAAAAGTCTAAAATCACGCCTTGAGTTATGATTCTGTTATTAAAATGACTGTAAAGTGGTTACATTATTTTCCTGATAGCATCAGTCGTGCTTCTATTTTGTCTAAAACCAAACTGACAATCTGTTAAAAGATTATTTGTTTTTAAAAAGTGGCGGATTTGAAAAGATATTTTTGCTACAGTTTTTGATGTAGTGCTCAGAATGGAGATTGATCTATAATTATTGCAGTCTTCGGTGTCTCCTCCTTTAAAAAGCGGAGTTACACGTGCAATTTTTAAACAATCTGGAAAAATCATATTTCTAACTATCAAACTAATCAAGTGCACCAATACAGGGATGAGGAAGAGCTTGTTTTCTTTAATTGCTCTCATTGGGATATGATTAGGCCTTATTGCTTTCTTATTCGTAAAACTGTCAATTACTTCCAAAATTTCACCTGCTTTTATTTCATAAAAATCAAATTTTGGGAGATATTCCAAAATGGACAAATTAAAATATGATTCAAAATTTTTAGTGGGCAGAGGTCGAGCATTCCGATATTGGTTTATTGGTTCGATGTGCAATGATAGTTCGATGTTGGTTCGTTAGATCATGTTCCGATATTGGTAAAAAAGCTGTTGAACTTTTCGGCAACCTCTACTTGATTGGTTATGAAAGTTGAACCATCCGATTTTAGTCTAATGTTGTCTTCAGAACCTCTGCTTTTTGTTTAGTAATTCTTCAATAAAGCACTGTTTTTCATTTTGGTTGGACTTGCATTGAGAGGTAATAACTCCCAATTTTACTAAATATAATTTGTTTGTTTGATATCAGTCTGTGTAGGTTCAATGTCCCACTTCAATTTCTTGCCTCTACAATCAAACCAGACTAATAATAAAATTATGATTAAAATCACGACGTAAGTATCATATCGCATCGACTTGGTCAAAAAATCGTCTTGCATCTTACAAATAAATGACATATCCTTTCAGCACTACTAGATAGTATTAAACTTTATCTGATCTTCAGATAATATTGAATTCAGTACTTTTCAATCCAAGGAAAATAATGACATGTTTGCACACAGTTCCCATCTTTGGTTTGCTATTAACAGTGACCAAATATATTCGAATTCTAAATTTTATAGGCAATTACAGTTTAGTTTATTTCTTAGGAGCTTCAACTGATGATATGGGTGTGACAGTCACCAGTGTAAAACCTGCAACTTTGTTACGTAAAGAGAAAGACAAACTTCTGAAGAGTCTCAAAGAAAGGAGGCAGAAGTCGGGAAGTGGTGGCAGTGGCGGCTCTATGATCTCATTGGATGACGTATTCACAGCTGGGCCAGCCAAAGCAATGACACCTGAGGAATATAAACAGGTATGTGCAGAGGTGCTATGAATAATAATAGTTCATTATATTCTAAACCACTTCATGTATCTGTAACAGTTACATCTTAGCAGTGGACACACTTATTATCGCCTAGTCAATTGCTGCAGTGTACCGGGTACAAACACACTTCAGCAATATTAGACTTCGGCACACTTTTCAACCATAATTTGGTGAATTTCACCCTACATTGTATTAGTGGATTTCCATTGGCACCTCGAAGTTGTCAGCTCCGACATAACCTCGTGAGTCATAGCATTACTGTCTCCATTGTGCTGACAATGCGTGCTTCGAAGTGCACTATATGTAATATTGCAGTTATTTATTAGATCAATGAGTGATAGTGTTTTCCAGTAGCAACCATATGCATTTTTACTGTGGTATGAGAAAATTGGCAATTTATCAACCGCGTGCTCTATTTACAATCTGATATATCAATTACCAGCAAAAGCAACCGCTACTTTGAAGTCAATAAGAGTTTCTCAGTTTTGCCTGTCTAAGTGAACTTGTGAGTTTGAGACGACTACTCTGAGTTCCCATTACCAATGGCACAAATTTTGAAATAAGATGACTCTGAACTATACTTCGAAGTGTGCAATGGAAACCCAATGTATACTAGTGTATAAAACGAGAAGGCCTTCACAAACACTCTACCAGACTCGGCTGCGTAAATAATTGATTGGACTACCACAAGATTCAAACTTACAATTCACACTGCCCATTGCGCAAGTCCACTTGGACATCTAGTGACCATTACCAATCACCATGCAAGGCAATTTTATCAGCCTGTTAACCCCACCCAATATGCATCACTATTATCACTCACTTTAGACTGATTTCTTCAGTTCAATTGCGATATTTTAATAATGATAATGAGCGTAGTTCTACCCACTTCCATAAATATGTTACTTTAATAGCGAGTTGCAGCAAAATTAGCCTGTGGGTTACAATAATTCCAGTACCTGTTTAGCTAAAGTATAGTCTATTTAAATAAATGTATCAATTTAAATAAATAAATTTATTTAAATAACTCTATTTCGCTAGTAATATTGAATTATTTTATAAATATCAATTAATATTATAGTGAATTTGTCTTCATAATATGTTGATTGAAACTGACATAAGATCTTGAACTCAATACATCGATTTAGTTCCTGTAATGTGCCTGCTAGTTCATTTAGGACTGGCATATCTTTTAAGTTGTATTTACACATAATTATTATTTCAATAGATGTTGGCGAAAAAGAAAGCTCTTGCAGTGGTAAGGAAAAATGGTGGAATTAAAAAGGAGAATGTAAATGCTCTTAGGAAGGAATTGACAGGAAAACAGAAAGAGCAAATCAAGCGAAAAATTGATGCCAGTTTAAATAGTTCATCAAATTCGGAGACAGGTATAGTCGGCTGTTAATGTGATTCATCAGATTGACTTTTATCTAGCGTTAGGCATAAGTTTAACTTAGTTTAGTTACTTTCATATAATTATAAGGCATAATATAGTTATGAGAACTTTTATTGATCCACCGTTTGAACCTGCTAACGACGTTAAAAAAATGTTACATGACCAGTATCATGTTGTATAGTTTTCCCATGCAACATTGTTACAAAAATTTGTTTGATTATTGTAGAGCAAAATTCTAAATCTTATGGGAGTGAAACCAAAGAAAAGCGACCAAAGCTGGCGAAGATGGATGCGAATTCTGAAGCTTATTTGGCTATTAGAAACAAAAAGTCAATAAACAGCCATCTTGTGAAGCAGGTACTGCACTGTAATGTAGTACTAAATCACTGCATAATTTAATATAATATGCTATTACTAATATTAATACTTAGTTTAGGTCTCACAGGCGTATGGATAACCATCTAAACGTTTTATTTCATGTTTTTAAGTTATAATCTCAAAGCCTTTTGTTTGTAATTGATAGACAACTCTTCAACATTGTTGTAATATATTCTCAAAAATGAATAATTCAGCACTATATAATTTTATGTACTTTTTGATTTAGGTTCAAGATGATAGAGAAAGTCAGTACTTCAATGTGCTCGAAAAGAAGGAAAGTTACGAGACCAAATTACTTGGTACTCATATGATTGAATCAACGCTTTACCTGTGCTCCAAGGTAAAGGCCCTTGCACACCTGGACGGTTTTAAAAACCGTCCGGAACTGAAAAAAAAACCGGACATGCACAGTATACCGGTTTTTATCTGTCACAGATTTTTTAAAGCAATTTGATTGGTTGAATGGAGGACAATGATAATATCCTAAATTAAAATATTTCCCAGTTTGCTAATATGTTGTCAAAGAGACAGGCTGCTGCTATTCTGTTACTAAGACGAAGAAGACAATTAAAATCTAAAAGAACTAAACGCATTTGGGTACACAACATCAACAAAAGAAGGGATATACACGGACATTTTAATACACTGCATAAGGAACTACTTAATGACCCTACTAGATTTAAAAACAATTACAGAGTTACGATAGAACAATTTTATGCGCTGCTGGATTTAATAGCAGCAAACATTACAAAAGAAGACACATTCTTTCGAAAGGCATTGGAGCCCTAGCTTAAGCTGTCCCATTGGCCGCTGGACGGCAAAATTCCCGCTGCCTTGACAATATGCATAGCACTAATACAAATGCACGTGTACGTTTCCTGCCACGGAAAATTTCACTGTTATCGTTACTGTTATCTTTCAGATGTGCAAGCGCCTTAATACCAACTTCATTTATCTTTGTATATAATAATTTGATTGACAACTTGTATAATTTATATGGAAATTGCTGCTCTTTATGTATTATAATTATATCGATGACTCAAACGTAACATATGGGCAATCCAAGCCTCCACCAAGCCGTCTAGGTGGATGCTTTTTTGGGTTGTTATTTTTTCTTATTCACTCCACATAATAGCATGTACTGCCAATCTTTGTCATAATGTGGAGTAGTCCCCCACAACGAGCTTGAGCAATGAGATACAATGTTCCTCGTTACCCAGGCTTGTCGAGGGGCAACTCTACATTGTGACAAAGCTTGGCAAGACAGGTTACTCCCCACTACATGTCTCGAACTAACTTAACAAATAATAGTGCTTAATTGCAGTAGTGCTTTTACATACTATTAGGTGGTTTTCATCTTTTATACAATTCCATAGACAGATGCAGTTTGAATGTGTAATAAATTACACTGCTAATAAACAAATTATCATTATAGGGTGCAAGCTATTTTGTTATGATTATGGATTTGCTTACTGCTTGGAAATTAGTTTCCAATTTCCGTTGATCCAGTCCATGCTAGTAGCACCGACTTGTTGACAGATTACACAGTAGCACTGACATAGCACTAGACAGTAGCACTGACATATTGATAGATTTGCAGATTTATGCAGATCCCAATCTTCAACGACTGGTGTTCTGCTAGCATGGCATACCACATGACACTCATCACACAACCAAAGATACAGGACACGTTACCCAAACCTGCCTCATGCAGTATGCATGTATTTGTATTTTTATTTCATCAATGATTATATAATAAAGTAAATTAACGTTA
>JAOQGN010054496.1:0-12666 GCA_027564295.1 Himantozoum antarcticum
GTCACAGGAAAACTTTATCATGTATTTTGAGTGACGGAATTAGGAAGCAAATTTGGCTTTGTCCGAGTACCACCACGGTTTTCACACAAACTATGCATAGACTAGCAGCTGTGTGGCTGTTTGTGATACCTAGCAAATGTAAAATTATATGTTTAAACAAAAATTGCTTGCAAATTCGTAACTGCACAGTCTTTTCAAAATAGTCATATTTCACACGGAAAATATTGTAAATAGTTGGTGTACAATTATGACCATTGAAAAATATAGTTCACCCAGCAAATCACACCATTCAAGCCAAGCCATATAGTGTGTGACATAACACACCTTTGAAAAAGAAGGGAATGCATAATCTCGCTATAAAATATGCATTATCTGTATACTACCTCGGGCAAAGATCTGGCAAAGATCAAACACCCAGTTAAACACAACCACAAGACGATTGAACACCTCAATACCCGAGTCAACCCAATAAAGACAACTTAACCCCATGGCAACCAGAGTCAGCCCATCCTATGTCGGTCCCTAAACAGCAGGTCATCGGGAGGTGATCGCCAAGCCGGCACATTTCATAGACATTAGTAACTGCATTTCCTACACTTGCATTTCTTTTATGTTATTAATTGCATTTTTACACTTGCGTTCTTCTTAAGATTAGTAATTGCATCGCTACACTTCCATTTGTCTTATAAGTCGAGTTATTCCTACATCAGTAGTATTTTCCACATTTTTGAACAACTTGCCAAACGTATATAAAGCAGCCCAGAAAATAAGGCAATTCATTCCAGCCTAGTGAGGGATTTGGACACAGGCAAGTTGTTCATTTTTGTTAGCTTTTGGACACTGTTAATCTTTTGGTTAGCACAGTTTATAACTGTTTTGAGCGATCGTAAATAGACTTTTGTGTTATAATATTTTATTCTTTTGTGTGAATAACACATTAACATATACTCCGGCATTTTAAATTTTACTCTAAGTATTTAGTCTAGAATTAGGCATTCATTGTATTTGTTTTTACTTATTGTACTCCCGCAGGGATTTTCTTGCACTTAAAATAGAATTTGAAAATTAATTTAATTCGCTAATTACTTACTTTCTCAAAATATAAAATGATCATTGCAAGCCTTTGAGTTGACACTATCAGTACCAATCTAACAGTAAAGCACGGCACACTTGTCAAATTTACTATTACAATTTGTTGAATTATTAGAAAACATTTAACATTAACAGCAAATCTCAAGTACACAAAAAAGTTCACACCTGATTAAATAGAATCAATTTGTCAAGTTCACACAAAAATCACCAACTATCTTGAAGTGACACTATCAATTCTAATTGATAACATTGGCATACTTGGTTAATTTAATAATGATGCCGTAAACGATTAATAGAATCAATAGGCAGCTCTTAATGTAAACTGGTGCAGCTAATCTCACTTAAAAGGTTCACACCTAATTAAATGAAATTGCTTTGGGCATAATCAAACTTGTGAAATCACCAGCAATAGCGACTCTTGTATACAGGTTTTGAACTCGTTTCATTTGGTTTTCAAACTTCAGATCATGCACCTCATAGCACCTCTTGACTTGTTTTCTCTTGGATATGGTGATGGAATCGAATTGTGACAATCAGGCCAACCATTATATTAAATTATTCCCGGTATATTTGAGACAAACTTCGTCATTACAATATTTTCTTAGCCTTTCCTTTAGGTATAGACATCTACCCATGAGTTTAGAGTAGTAAGGATAAGTTGTTATATATATTTCTGAAGCTCAGAATGTCTTCTATCTAACCAGTCACAACATTTTATCATAGCATCAGTTTTCAAAAATTATGTCCAGGCAATTTTCAGAGAATTGCCCTTCGGTGTATAAGACCATTAATTTTTTTGGAATACTTATCTTGGTCAGTAATATAGTGTGAGAAGATCGATAACCTACCAGATTCTGACAGCAGCCAATCAGAGAGCCCGTAACAAGCTCTAAGCCAATCAGGAAAGGGCTAATGTGACACTCGAAAAATGACCGAGTCCCTAAAAAGAACTCCAAATCCGGCTTTCTGACTGGCTTCAGAGCCTTTTCTGACTTCCACTCCTCTCTAAGCTTTACACAGGAACTCTGTGGCGTTTCAATACCAATCTAGCAACTACCAAATCATCCTTAGCAACCGACAATTTAATCAATCAATCACAGTCGAGCTTACAAAACTTGTTGTCACTCTGGTTACCATAACAACGACCTTGACCCCTACGAACGCAAACGGGAGAAAATAAATATATGACCTACAACCAACAAGATGTGACAACTCTCTAACCATGAGCGTGTTTTTGTTTTGTCGATCATCTTAGCAACTTTGCAGGGGCTGACAACGCTAACATGAACATGTTTTTGTTTGCTTCCGGGTGTGTATTTGTTGATGAGTAAGAATCGTGAACGGCACAGATACCTAAAGCGTCGACCAACCAAACAGGAAAACAACACGACACAGCGAGCCCAGCGGCGGGTTCTCCTTGATGAAAACAGCGAACAGGGTAACCGCTCCAAATGGTTCTGCTTACCGTCATGACGCATCCTGTGCCCTTGCGGGCAGTGGCACCGAGCCTCTTGCATGTCCGTGCGAGCAGTGGTATCCAGCGTCTCGCGGGCCCACTGCGCCCCCAGAAACTGAGGTTAAAAGCGAATGGATGGTTGCGGTGTTCTTTTAAATAGATAAGATAAACGCGATCGTACAGAAATTAAGAAATTTGTGTGCTCTAAGCGAAAATTTAGTCGTCGCTCTTAACGCGCAGGGCTTTTGTTTGCATCCTCAAAATACATGAAATACGTATGGACATAATTATGTAATACATTGCTTTACTTTAATAGTTATGGAAGATATGCAGTGAAATGGTATAACGTCTGGTGAAAAATATAGAAACTGTGAAGGAAAGGTTCAAATATTTACAAGAGCATGACTCTCATATATACTTCCGTCTGGTGGTTCTTTGTTTATAAAACATACACCCTCCACTACAGATGTGCTGGTCTGAGCTTTCCAATATTCCCCCACAGTGGTAACATTGTTCCATATAGTGGATACACATCGTTTTGTCACAGAGACTAACTATTTGTTTAGTCTCTACTGTCTCTTTAATAATTCTTAGAATGCCCATTGGTTTGCAAACTATAATTGACTGAGCATTATGTTTTTCCCCATCACTCTCGATATCCATATCACTGCCTGCATTACCACCATCATTATCATCATTGTCATCACTCTCATCGGCCTCCTCCCTAAAAGAAATGCCAAGAGCAAAACAAAAAATAAGAACCAACACATTTTTTAGTTTTGATATTTTAATTTCAAAGTCAGTAATGACTGGTCACAAGTATCTATACTTTAGTATGAAATACCTAGACTAGTATTAAACAATGCAGTGGAGTTTACAAAAATAATAATGACTAAGACTAGCCACAAGTATCTATACTCTAACATCAAATATCCAGTATTAAAAATACAGTGGAGTGTAAATACTTTATGAAGTCAATAACATTCCCATTACTTGGTACTGGAGTGCAATCATCGTCAATAATGTCTGTACTTTGTGCTTTGTTTACTAATTTGAATACAATACACTCGTCATCAATTTCATCAGCATCGGAAACGTCTGGATCAGAACCACTTCATATTGTTGCATCATCATCCTCAGTGCCAATATGGAATTATTTTGGTGGATTTGTCGTCGCTATACCTACACTCACCTTCTTTTCTGTCATCACTAGAAAAGGTAATACTATGTAATAATATTTGGATTTGCATGTTCAGTCATGACGGTTTGCATGGAGTTGTTCAGAGTAGAACAAGACAGCAACTTTTTATGGAAAAGACAAATGATGGTGATGAAACGATCGGTTAAGGTTTTAGTTTTTCTTAAACAATGTGTGCAAAAACGATCTAAACGATTTCTAAACGATGGTTGCTTGAACCTTTTTCTAAGACTTCCTATACTAAATACCTAAATGATGGTGATAAAACTATCGGCAATGGCATTAGCTTTTCTTAAACAATGTGTGCAAGAACGATCTAGGCAATCTCTAAGTGACCAACACTTTTTTGGAACTTTTTTAAACTATGGTGATCAAAGGATCAGCAATGTCATTAATTTTTTTACACAATGTGTGCATCTCCAAATGACTGTTGCTCATAATCAGTCAGCAAAGGTTTATCTGTTATCGTTTAAAGGAAAGATTGGTAAATGCTTAATGGGAAGCTAAAATAAAGTTATTTTTGTAAAAATGACAATAACCCAAAAGACTGGAAGAAAATAAAACGATAATAAAACATTGTTGTTTGAAGGAAAGATGGTCATAAAGTAATAAATTACTCACTCTGACTCATCTTCTTTGTCTTTAGAGTAACACTTGCAAGGCGTGGATGAACTCCAGATTGTTTCACAGGATTCCCATCACATGAGTCCGTGTCGACATCAACGCCCAAAATAAATCTTGGTGCAACCCACCTCTTTACACGCTCGTCTGTACAATATTGCGGTACCGTCATAGCATCCTGTGTGAGACTGGAGTGACAAGTGAGAGGTTGTTCTTATAATTAACGGTTTGTATGGATGGATCTATTGAAATCCTTGGAGTATGTTATTGGTTAAGTTATATATAATATAATATTTGGTTAAATACTTTTTTTGCAGCTAGAACGATGAATAAGCATATTTTATATAAAAAATGTAAAAGCAGAAATTTTAGTATAAAAAAATATGTCAATTTTTATAAGATGTTTTAATTGTTAAATTGTTTTAATTTTTATAAAATGGTTTAATGTTAAATTGTTTTAATTTTTACAAAACTTTTATAAACGTTTTTATAAGGCCACACTCAGTAAATTGTTAGGTCTGTGTCCACTCACTCATGCTATTTTGACGGCCAATAAAATAAAAATCCTCACTCACGCCTGTTACAAACGGTAGTAAGTGAAAGAATCAAAAGGCTCACTCACTCTCGGTGTAATATATGACAACCCTCTGTGATTGAGCAGTATGAAATCTTATTACCGGCACTCACAGGCTTCCAAATCAAACTTTGTAAAATCTAGCCAAAAAGTGACTTTGCTGGCATTCAAATGTATTTTTCACAATTTCATAGTACTTTTGTATAAAATTTAAGAATTTTACAAGATCCAGATTAAAAAATACTAGTACTCCCGAAATTCAAGATTATTTGGAAAAAATAAAAATAACTTTGCGCTTGCGTGTGAAAGAACGTATTTTCAAAAAATAAATGTTGTCTTCGCTCACTTAACTTTTCAACTCCATAAAATGAAAAATGGTAAAATAAAACCCGTCACTCACTCCCATGTGTAGGTGAGAAATGTGGACACAGACCTAACAATTAACTGAGTCTGGCCTAAACATTTTCGTAAAAGGTTTTAAGTTTTATAAACATTTTGATGAAACGTATTAAAACGTTTTTATAAACACGTTTTATCAACATTTTTATAATATATAACGCTTTTATAACACGTTTTATAAACGTTTTTACAAACGTTTTTACAAACGTTTTTATAATACGTTTCAAAAATGTTTTTTATATACTTTTTTATAAAAGTTTTAAATAAACTTTTTTATAGAATAATATTATTTCAAACATTTTATAAAAACGTTTTTAAAACTGTTTACAAAACCATATCGTTTTAAAGTGACCAATTCTCCTGAAAATCCATCGTTTTAACAAAAGACCATCATTTTTAAAAAGACTATCGTTTTCCCTAAAAAACAAGCAATTTTATAAAAGTTTCAGATAAACGTTTCATAAAAACGTTTCTAAAGCGTTTTATAAAAACCCAACGTCTTAAAAAAGACCATCGTTTGCCATAAAAAAACCTCATTTTTGTTATGAAATGATAATCTCTTTGTGCTCTTGGTAAATAAATAACTTTGTTAAGACTCATTTGTCACCAAGATCTCAGCATTATATAAACATTGAAAGTGTAGAGAGAGCAGACTAGTAGGCATAAAGAATGGATAACAACTAGATGTCGTCAACATCCCAGCGTTATATAAACTTTGAAAGTATCGAAAGACAAGCAGACTAATATGCATAAAGAAACGGATAACAACTAGAATGTGATTGTGGGTGTACATTTTCTTTGACACTATTTAAGGATCGTTTTTGATCAGGCTGTTTAACGAATGGTCTAGTTACTATGACACAACTGACTGTTTATAGCAGGGGAGCAGTTTGTCAAACAGACAAATATGTGACAGAAGCGGACAGCGATGGACGGACATTTGAAAAAAGTGCATATGTTGATTTCTAATAGGAGAGCATTTGGCCAAACCTGACAAATACATAACAGAAGACGACAACGACGGACGGTCATTGGAACAAACAGCAATGTTTGGAGGGAAATGAAATGGAATAGACAGAGGTGCTTGCAAATGATGATGCGAGTGACCAGACCGCTGGGATGTTGGCGGAGGCAAGGGAACCCGAGGAAATGACGGTGGCACCAGTGGGTGGTTTGGCGAGGGGTGCGATATCGCTTAACCCTTTCACTGCCGAGTTGTCCTCAGTGCAGTATGACTCAGTGCCGGGTTGTCTAGGGAAAATCCAAATATTTGAAAATATTTTAATTTTCAAATATTTGTATTTTCATTGTAATTTAAGATACTATTATGCTGTTATGATGTTACTTACATGTAAATATGATTATTTCCATGCACTATAAGTAATGGTGGCATCTCCATCACCTGTATTGTCAATCTGATCATCATTATAGTTACTACTATTAACATTGGTAGTGGATTTAGAATCATACTCAGAATCTATATATTAGCTGAAATTTGAGTCCGCATCCCTAACAAATACAGTAAAAACCTCATCATAGTTTAATCTATTTCTTATACAGTGTCTACCAGTGCCCATTATAACGTAGTAGTACTGAAAACTTTGAAGTAATTCTGAAATAGAGCTGAAACTCGCAACGTAAAATTCCAGAATTTAGAATTGCAATTGAAATGTCAAATGAATGTCAAGTTTTTTAGCCTTGGTAGCAACAAACTTAGAAATTTTGTTCAAAACAACTCCAGAATTATGTTGACTAACTTGTTTAATATGTAAAACGATCGACGCCCCAAACCAGCAATTGAAATAGCACATCCACTTATGATTAATGTAAGTTTAGTCTGATTTCGACTATAGTCGCACACTGCAGTCCACTATAGTTTCGACTATCATCGCGTGCAGCAGGGAAAGACTTAAGCAAGAGTCCAGACTGCTTTGACTGGTAGGTCTCCTACCCTATCTCTAAATGTAGACGATGATGAGATTGGCACAAAACGAAAGAATTTGGAGATTATTTGAAAGTTTTACGATGTAGACGCATTGATCAAAAGAGAGGCGCTGGAGGAAAACTTGTTTTGCCAAGTTGGAGTACGTTTGGCTGGTAAACGAATGGGGCTGTTGGATGTGGGGTGCACATATCTCCAAGACAATAAATACACCAGTGTGCAGCAGATGTGGAAAGGCAATGGAACTGATGAGCGGAAGCAGGGATTTGGACGATGACAAAACGGAGAACATGTTGCTCATTTTTGAAACAAACTGGACTGGCGACAATCCGACAGAGTTGGGAGACGCGTACATGGAGATGTTGGATAGTCAAAATTGGCATGCTGATGACATGCGAGGACTGCTGACTTCCTGTGGTCAGCGGTACGTCATTGCAGAGATGGATAAAAGCCTGGCACAATGTGAACTCATCCGCCGAGTTTGTGATGACTGGAACAGAACCTCTCTCATGGAATAAGAATGCAGAAGCGAATGATACGAGAAGCAGTGCAAGTAGAATACAATGAGTTTGTGGATGCAGCTGTTTTTGGCCCCATGCAAGGGTATTTTGATCAGACTGTGTCAGCGACCGGTCCACCGACTATGAGACGATGGAGAGTTTATAATCGGAGAGCAGTCAATGGAAACTGGGAAATGCAATAGAGAAGAGGAGAATGATGGACAGGTGCTTGAGCAGACAACAGATGTTCGAGGGTGGCGAGGAGACCCAATGATGGGAGAGCTGACAAAGGATGTTGTGAGAGACCAGATCAACGGGATGATGATGGAGATGGGAGAACCCGTGGAAGTCAAGTTGTTGGTGGCGAGTGGTTTGGCCAGAGGCCCCCATGTCACAAATGCGAGCACAAGCTGCGGCCGGTATCTTTGTCCTGTGTGGAAAGGTGATATTTTTAGCCATTATGATTAGAGAACGGCGGAAACATAATACCAGAGGGAGAGGAGGTTGCACATGTTGCACATGTTGCACATGTTGCACATGTTGCACATGTTGCACATGTTGCACATGTTGCACATGTTGCACTGTTACTTAAGCGGATATCGTCAGACCTGAAAGACAGTCCTTTTTGAACCAGAGAGCGAACAGGTGGCTATGGAAGTGGACATTCGTCTGAAGTCTCCGTTCACCGCGATGGTGGCGGGACCGACGGGTTCAGGGAAAACAAGACTGCTAATGTCACTCATTGATAAAGCGGACAGCTGCGCACACCCAGCACCCATTGAGATATATGCTGCGACGGTGTTTGACAGGACACGTTAGCAGAGCTCGAAGGTCGAGTGTGCTTCCACGAGAGTCTCATAGACGTATCACATTACATACCCTTTGACAGAGAAAATAGATAGTTGATTATTGACGATCTTATGCACGAGAGCGGAGGCAAGCCAGAGACAGAATCGTTGTATGTAAGGACGAGCCACCACCGAAATGTTAGTGTTTTTTTGAGGTTCAGAACCTCTTTGCAAAAAAGAACAGAACAATTTCCATCAATACACACTATTTCTTATTTTTCCGAAATCTAAGAGATAGAACGTCGGTAACAAACCTGGCATGCCAGGCATTTCCTTGCAAGGTAAAATTTCTCCAGGAAGCATATGAAGACGCAACCCAACAGCCACACAGTTTTCTCCTCATGTATTTGGGCCAGGACTCAGACAAGCATGCAACTAAATTAGAAACTTTGCATCCGATGAGAAGCCCATGGCTGCATATTCATGCAAATCATCTGTAAGCAACATACCGGCAACGGTATAAATGAATGTCTGGTCACAGTGAGTCACAGTAGCACACCCCGCCTCGACACGACAAGAAGATAACGGGAACAAGTTGCATTTGCAAGTTTGACAAAATGATGGTTTCTCCATGTATGAGATGCAATGCCCAGGCTCTGTTGGCTCTGAACGGTGCATCACACAAGGTGAGTGGTTTGGTTATAGAGCAGGCCGAAAGAGATCTAGTAATGACACTGGTCGAGTGTGCCAAAGACATTATAAGAGGGACTGTCGCTATGACGACCGCACAGTAGAAATGACTCCCTCAGCACAAACGGCACTTGGAACAGCTAATAGCAGCAGAGACAACACTTGTGAGGAGACGGAAGATCCTACAAAAAGGAGGTTTACTCTCTTTTCCGGTCTCTTCAACCCCCAGAAAGAGTGACCATGAAATTTGCAAAGAAATATTAACTCATATACCGGGAACAGCATGACAGGAGCCAAAAATCAACACCATCAGCAATGACGATATCTGCACAGAAAAATGCTCGGTACCATCTACTACTACCAAATAGTGAAACAATAGTAAGACAAGGACTGGAAGAGATGAGAGAGGCTTTGGACGACCCTGACACGACAGCCCTGGACAAAGTAATGGAGCACACACAGCTAATGAATCGCTATCTGAAATCCTTTTTGAAGACCAGAGCAGGTGGAGCAGTACTGAGTCGCCCTTTTCCTCCACAGAATGCCTTTACCGGAATCAGTCTCATACAGCAATCGACACTCGACGAAAGGCCCCTCGCAACGCCAAAAAAAGAACAAAAAAAAGACAAAACCATGATCGCAATGATCCCAGAAAAGCCTATGCCACTCGAGTTAGAATCCTCTTTTTCAGAAGAGGATGAAGGGAATGTGTTGGACCCCACCAGCTCATCACAATGCCGCTAGAGTTCGCAACAGGGATACCCACTAAAGCTATGATACACCGGGTGTGGTTCCGGTGAGCACCCTTTCTCAGAGTACCGGTCAGGCATGAGATATAGAAGTTGTTCCATGAGTCAGACGCGGAGACCTGGGCCGAAATCCTACAGTCTTGTGGTCCCATGGGTAACAAAGTGAGACGCCGCACGCGAGCCATCTGGCAGAGCTGGCGGATGCATATATAATTTTCTGTGTTGTCTGGAGGGAACAGTGTGTCGAGGCATATGCACAGAGAAACAAGCATCAGCACCACCACGAAGCTCGTTCCATATGACGCTCGAGGCTCATCAGACTTTTATGCGAACTATTACTCACGTCAAAAGTGCAATGGGACCTCGGTTTTTAGCGGTAATGGAAAGCAATGACGAGTGGATTTTTTGGAATTGACAGTCCCTTTACGAATGCTGGACAATTCATGACAGAGTGGTGTAAAACTACTCCCCAAATGATTTTGGAAAAATGTTCATGAAGAGCTGAAAATAGCAAGGAAAAAGTACGGTTTTCGTCTATAAACATGAACTCGCACATACAGTAGACCATTAGGGAGACTTACTCTCGCAAAAACGTTTGGAATCCAAAGCCAAACAGATATTTTCTTGACATGGCTGACGACGACGACCACAGAACTAGCAGAACTGTACCTAGAACCCGTGAGACCTACGGCGCAGGGAGGTCTTCCCAAACTGGGAGCTGCATATAAAAGCCCATATAGTGGGGCAAGGTCATGAGTTGGCTGCATGGGCAAGACGCGTACACGCTCCACAGACCCATCCGCTCCTGTTTTCCATGCAGACCAATGTTGGTGGTGGGTATTGGAGAGCAGGTGCAGATAGACCTCATGGATGTGAGTTCGCACGTCACCTACAACCGAAACACAATGTTTCTTATGACAGCCGTCGAGGCATTTAGCCAGAAAGGGTGGGCTTTACCGATATTGTCAAAAAACGGGTCCAGTGTGGCCGGTGCTCTCGAGGAACTGTTTGCAAAGCATAGGTTTGCAAGCATACAGAGCGACAAAGGAACAGAGTTTTACATCTACAAGGTGCAAGCTGTTCTCAAATGATATGGGACTCACAATTTCGGTACAGAAAATATGAGAATAAAAGCATCAATTGTGGAACGTTTCAATCAGAAAGATTCACTGACACCTGATGGCAATGGCGCTACTGATGGCATTGCTACTTAAATTCTGTGCAAGAAATGGTTACCGGTTACAATGCAAAGCGACATTCAGTGACTGGTATCACACTCGACGACGTGACAGTAGACAACCAAGAGGAAGTCTGGCAGAGACTTTTTGGAGGATTGGACGATGGATGAGTGGTGAAACCCAAGTTTACCCTGGGGGACAGTGTGAGGATCAGCAGATTGCTGGGAACTTTTGGCAGGGGCAACACTCCACAGTGAAGTGTCAAAGTGTTCACTGTCACCGAGATCGAAAGCGGAACTCACCCAATCGTCTACAGACTACGCGACTACAACGCACAGTTAGTCAAAGGAACTTTTTACACGCATGAGCTGCAAAAAGTGAGGCTTCCCGAGACGTAAAAGATCGAGGAAATGTTGCGTCGGTGGAAACAAAAGGGTCACAAGGTCCACCCGCGAAGCATTGCACATTTTTTTACGATGACATGAGAAGTGTAATGGCATCAAACCTCAGCAACGAGCACACCATATCCTTTTCAGAGGATATTTTGAGAATTTTCAGTATTAAAACCGACTTCAGTTACGGGTCTCGAGCGCACGAAAGTCAAAAACCTCCCGACATACGGGGTGGCTTTTCATCACTGTATGTGTATGTGGACATTGTGGAGCCTTGACCAGTAAGAGAGATTCTCGCTCCTCTCCTGCGAGTCATGCCCATTGCCGCCAGGAAGCACCTCAACATCTACGCTGAATTAAAAATTGTCCAGTTTGTTCTGCTCACCACTCTCCAGACATACCTGATAACCGTCCACATCAGATGAGACAGCAGTGAACCGGTCACATTCTCCGGTGCTAAAGTGGTCCTAACCGTTTACATTCGCCTCGCAAAGACCATTTCTTAAAGGGTTAAGCTTTCTACGAGTCACAGCATTTACTCGCCCGGTGTCTTTTAGAGAAGAGCTTTTACCATGTCCAACTCATCAAATGCTGGATGATCGTTCCCTACGTCAACCAGGATTCTTCCGACTTCTACACCAATTTTCAATCAGAATGGACATGGAATAACTGTTATTAAAGACAAAGACACTATGAATGGAAGCGGACTGGGATCCATGTTCAGCAGGTTGCTGAATAGTGCGGTGCCTTTGCTGACGTGGGGCGTGGCGACCATCCAGAAAAATTTCGTCGACTGGTGTAGGGGCCTTGAAAGATGCCATTGCCGGAGAGAACATCGGTGAGTTGGTTAAACGACTGCTTGTTTTGGCTGGGTGTGATCTGTGAGGCGCGTTGCTGGCGAATTTTTGAACGATGACTCGCCTTCCCGGGATAAGCACCCGCCAGACGCCAGCTCACTCCGGCTCGGGGAGGACAGTCGCAGTCTGCTGACAAGAGGCGAAGAAGACGTCAGTAGTATATGTTTGGGCTGTCGACTCCCACTTGACCTCCGTCGTCGGCCATTTCAGACCACAAGGTCGTTTTTTTT
>JAOQGN010054607.1:0-12663 GCA_027564295.1 Himantozoum antarcticum
TGGAGATTGCAGTGCCAGACTTTAAACAAATCATACCCAGTTTGTAGCGTGCAATGTGCATAGTAGAGTAGTGCGTATGAGCATTCTAGGAAATACCACTGAACTCATTTAATTAACAATTTTAAAAAGTTAAATGTTGTAATGTTATACTTTTATGTACCCGTTTTGGTTGTCATTTTCACTGGTATTTATTATAGAATGAGTTCTTTGCTGGATCCACTTCAAGTGGTGCAGGGTTCACTCATGCTGCCAGTGAGTCACCTGTATTTGAGCATGATGTTGTTGCAACAGACAAAGCCACAGTGCTAACTCGGATAGGTAAATTATATTGCAACTTATAGCAAGTTTCAGTAAGTAAAACTAATAGACTTTGGGAGTTGCTAAAACATATATTTGTTTTCAGGTTGCATGATCATTATTATTGCTTGGTGTCAGTGCCATCGATTGTCCCGCCATGCTCAATAAATCAATTAAACTAAAATATGTTGTGTTTTTGGAGTCGTCTTTACCTACTTGGATTGCTATAGGGTAGAGCAATCACCATTGCCACTCCAATATTATTATGAACTACACATTACATAACGTATATGTGGCAGAGTGACATAATATCACTACTACTGATATATCACTACTACTGATATATCACTACTACAGATATATTACTACTACTGATATATCACTACTACTGATATAAATCTACTTAATCTTGCAAGTGATCTGTACAGACCCATTGGTTTGAGTCTCGCCAGGAGGTTTCAGCCCCTAAGGAACTGTTCTCTCTTTGCCAACCATCACCAGCTTTCTTAATCTAGCCATCTAATGATTTAGTGTAGCTTAGCTTGGGTTTTCAGCCCAGCGATTGTTGTTTTGATACTGGTATTAGTAGTCCACCATCAATCCATCAATCAGTGGGCTGAGAACTCTAGCTAGATTAAATGTAGCACGGTTGTTGGACTCTTGTTCTTTTTTTAGAAGATGAAGATGCATCTGAACAACAACAGCACTTTGATTTTTCAGAAGTGGTTGAACATCGGAGCACTCCATTATGGTCATTGAAGAAGCTGTTTAAAAAGAAGACTCGTCGACATTTACTGGAACGTGTTCATAGTACACCGGTAAGCGTTTTTTATCATTCAATCAATTGGTTCTCAAGCTAATTGGCAATATTTTAGATGCCTCGACTGATAGTGGATCTACCATCTCTGCATTACATATACATTTTATTGTATTTACTTGCATATGAATGACAGAAAGTGGTCATGACTTGCATTAAATGAATTTTTGAAAATGCTGCAACTGTGAAGAAGCTGAAACATTTGCCATAGTTTAGATACAGCAATTTGGATACCCAACTGTCCCTCAAATCAAGTGTATTGGATTAAGGTCAAGGTCAAGGTAGAAAAAAGTATCAATTGTTACTTCCTTCCGCCGCAGTGCCAGTGCTCCCTCATTGGCAAATAGCATTCTTTCTGACCTACTTCAGCTCCACCCACGAGCACTACTTGGTGCACTCAAAATTTTAAATTTCTCAAGTTTGTTGGAATTTGAGAGTAAAAACTTTTATCACTTGAAATTGTTTTTGAAATGTTGGTATAATTTGATCTAAATACATTCGTCAAGCAGTCCACCACTTTTAGCTTGAAACCTAAAAGTACTCCAGGGAGAAAACCATTTTTTACGAAGATTAAGGAATACATTAGTATTGTATTATATATTGATTGCATAATGTGAAATACAGATTATTGTTGTCGTATTTGTTTACCAGAAACATGTTTACCAGAAACATGTTTACCAGTGTGGCACAAAGGTGAAGTGTATGTTAATTTAGCTGTAATAATATTCCTTGAAGGTGTTAGTGAATATTCACAATTGCTTGCTTGTTAAGGGTGTTACAATACAGCGTTACAGACCTCGTCGTCATGATAAATATATTCCTAGATTAACTATATACATGTAACTCTGTACAGTATATGTAATTTTAAACAGTATAAGTAACTGTATGTAAGATTATATCGTGTTGTCATTGAACCGGATGAACCGAGCACAAACCTGTAGAAGTTTGTGCTCTAACTTTATGAAATCAACATACCCTACTGGAAGAAATTATTGGTTGGAATTAATTTTAGCTAATTTTGCTAATGGAAAATTCAGCAAAAATTAATTCCGCTAATATTTAATTCCCTCAACAATTTTAATGGTTTTAGAAGTAAAATTTAAAGGTTTTATATAGAAAATAACACTTTGTGCGATTTTAAATTTCGATAATTCAAAATTCGCCAAAAATAAGGACCGCTAATTCAGGTTTATGCTGAGGATTCGCCAATATTAAGTCCGCTAATAATTTCTTCCAGTAGGGTATAAAAGTTAAAATTAATACCCGGTATTCTTGTGTGTCAGAAGACATTTCCTGTTACGTGCGTGAGTTTGTCTAACTCCGAGTTGTATTGTGATATCATTGTACACTGTCGTCGTGTCATGACAAGTCTGTATTGTAACACCTTGAATGCTCTGCTCATGTTACTCAATGCTTGCTCAGGAAAGTTTAATAGCTCAACGTATTATCAGTTGAAAAGAAAGCTCTAATTGGGGGTGGCATTATCACCTGTTCCCTCCCTCCAGCTTGCTCTGAGCTTACTATAATTATAAGACAATACACAATGTAGGTGTAAAATTCACATGCAAAGAACTGTTGAATAATGTGCAGTTTATGTTTTAATTTATTTTTAACACAGTTTTAATGTTTTTTTTGTAATACTATGCATTTAGTACACAAAGTATTTAATACACAATATTGTATTACATCGTTATACATATATACAATACATATATTATATTTTATATATTTGTGTATAATTATAAGAATTGGTAATCGCATGCGTATAAAACCGAACAAAAACATTAGTTAGCGTGTACATTAATTAAAATTTTGAAATTATTTTTGCCAACAAGTAGATTTGTCCAATAATTGTCAAGTCATCAATTATACTATACTATAAAATATTTCTTTTGTGTATTTCAATATTTACGCTATTTAGAGATTGCAACCCTTGATATTTTTAGTCATGGTGCAATTTGGGTACTGTTTTTTTGTACAATTTTTTGTTAGGTAAAGTAGCTTACTCAAAACGGGGATAATTTTTGAAAACTCATATTCAAGATGGCTGACTGATCAAACATGACACATGAAGCTTGAAAAGGCTCATGCTTTTTGAATAAGCAGAATATATATACATGTAGTCCTAATAGTGAGTGAATAATAATTATTATACTGATCAAATTCCAAGTCTGTGACTGCAAATCAAAATGATAAAACTCCTACCAATATTATTAAATTACCGTTTTTGATCTGGTAATGCGGATGATAAAGCACAAATGTGGCATTTCACTGTCCAAAAGTGCTTCCTGTACACGAAAACATGCTGTTGTTGTTCCTAGACCCACCGGAAGCTGCACAATACTGCAGTTTTAGTGAAAAGTGGACCAATTGAGTTTGATTGTTAAATTATTATCACATCATGTTCCATCTCTTAGCTGACTGCAATCGCACATTTAAATAAAGACTAGGTTTAGCCTTGTTTTGTCCGAAAACTAGCAAATGTGGAAATTATCAACCGCCAATGATGGATAGCTCCTTACCTGTAAGTGCGAGTTTTCAGTTAAACAGAGCTTGTAAAATCAGGCTACGTAAACACACTTTCAGCATGTTCAATCTGACATGTTTTTGATATTTGATTTTGACAGGCTGAGGTAAACAGCAGACGAAAGAACAAGTATGTACGAAGTGACAGTAGTATGTCAGCTGATGGGTTTAAGCCTCTGAAAACCTTCACTCTGGATGATGGCGCTCAGTTATGTCTGAAGTCTAGTACTCAACCACTCACTGTTCAGCTGCCGGCTCAAAACGGTATGAGCGGCATTGCAGAAGAGCAGGCAAAGAGTAGTAGTCTCACAGCTGGTGGTCGCAATGCACAGTTTGACCTAGCTGCTAAGACGCGATCCCTGTCGCTGCCTCTCAAAGTAAGGCTGCCGGTACAATATTCTACCATGGCTTTTAAGCCCGACTCTAACAGTCCACAGTCCGAATGTAGTACTCAACAATGTAGTACCATCCAATACTCAACTATGGCTTTTAAAGCAGATTCAGCCAGTCGTAGTGAAGGTACAGAGGCTACTCCTAGTGGCGAATCTGTACAATACTCAACTATGGGTTTTAAAACAGAATCCGCCAGTCGTCGTGAAGGGACAGAGGCTACTCCTAGTGGCGAATCTGTACAATACTCAACTATGGGTTTTAAAACAGACTCCGCCAGTCGTGGTGAAGGAACAGAGGCTACTCCTAGTGGCAAATCTGTACAATACTCTACTATGGCTTTTAAAACAGACTCGACCAGTCATAGTGAAGGAACAGAGGCTATCTCTGATGGCGAATTTGTACAATACTCAACCATGGCTTTCAAAACAGACTCCTCCAGTTGCAGTGAAGGAACAGGGGCTATCCCTGATGGTAACTCTGTACAATTATACTCAACTATGGCCTTAAAATCAGACTCCACCAATCCGAGTGACACTAATGGGTCAGAACGTTGTGAAAGTGACGAGTCTGTGCAATACTCAACTATGCTGTTTGATAAACAAAAGGAATTACAGCAAAATGAAAATCAGCAACAGGATGTACAGTATGTGACATTAGCGGGTAACCGGGAGTTGTCCCCCGAATCTTCGCCAATGGGTGAAGGTGCAAGTTCTATAAGCACTCCTCACATTGAACAATCACAAGATGACGGTTCAAATGCGCCTTCCGTACAGTATTCTACAATCATATCTAATCACGGTTCCGGTAAACCAACTGGCAAACCTGGTAAAGGGAATGGAGACAATTTAAGTAGCTTTAAAAATACACATTTTACCTCGTTGCCTCGAGGTCTATCGGGTAGTGTAGAAATGACACCATTTGGTGCTAAAGTGAACTATACATCTGAAAAGTTCAAATATTCACCTCATGTTAGCAGAGTAAAGAACAAAAGCATTACAAGTACTACTAACACTTTGTAAGTCGAATGCTATCAATGGGGACATTGTACCATACGCAGTTCTACAATCAGTGATGGTTGACTGTTTATTAGATTCCGTTTCTAGTCACACAAGTCATATATAGCATTTATTTATAATATATATATATATATATTATATATATATATATAAGTAATATATTTTTATATGTAATTGTATATACGTTGAAATTTTACATGGAATAAAGAAAAACAGTGAAAACGTACGCGGAGAACGTGTCTTATCCTGTTAACATAGAATCGTGTCCCAAATCCCAAACGCAATCTTAGAACATCACGGAGCTAAGCTGAAAAACTGTACAATACACCTAAATAAAACTTCTTCTATACGCTACTAGTACCAGAACACCATGGCGCATAATTACATTGACTGAGAGCACTACTCCCTTTGCAGAGGTAAATACAACCGCCCTGTAAAAATCTGACATCAGGACAATTACAACTTCGATAACATAGCCTGAGAAAAAATAGACTGTAAGGTAAGGTGCCGGTAAGGGACAATTAATTTGGTCAAGTTTCTACGGTTATCGGTAGTTATTCGTTCTCTCACTGAACAAATGCAGTGTTATTTGGTATTAAATACTGTCAGCAGAATACAGTTACACTACTGTGTCATATGAGAATCTAGACAAATTATTTGATTTAGTATCAAGTAGTGAGCATGTACTTGCCCAATACTTTCATATTCTTTGACTGTTACATGCTGCAGCCAATCAGCAAGGAATTCAATCAGCCGATTTGGTTGGCATTATTATCCTCTTTCAGCGAATGAAAGAGTGCTAAATTTACTTAAGCGAGTGAGACTAAATTAGTCCTCAATCGCTATTAGCTCTTCATAAGGTTATATATATTTTTTATATTGAACATTAAGAGAAGTCTTTTATATTATTTTAAAACAATTGCTGGATGGAAACAATACTGATGAGATGTTTGGGAAAAAAGTATCATTTCAAAATAAGGTGTCACTCCCTGAAATGTAAACAATTGAATACAAGTAAAATAATAAATTATAATAATAAAATAATGTCTATAATATTTAGAAATTGTTGAGCTGAGAAAAGTTGATCAAGCTTCGCTGTTTTTACGTTGCATACTTGCATGTACATTTTAGTAGTAAAAATATTGATGGGATGATATGTCAAATTACACCTATAAAATGGGAATAGATACAGATAGTTAGCTCATCTGAAGTGTAGAAAAACGTCACTTTGTTTAGAATTGGTTTTTGGGGTTTGATATTGGGTGACGTCATAGTTACGCTTTTCTACACTCCAAATGAGACAAAGATCTAGTTCCCTATAACATTGTTAGCCAAAGGCTTATTGAGAGTGTTAGGTGGGACCATCACAACACAAACCACAGAAGTCGTACACGTATAATTCTACCTAGGCTACTACACCCAAATATGCAAACCGAAAACAACACCGGAAACTTTCAAGGGATCAATCAGGATTAACTAAAATTTAAACCAGTGTTGAAAATTCAAACGGTAGATGTAGATTGGTAAAACATCTCTTTAGAGTAACAGCAAGCAGTAAGAGTGATTCAGGTTTGAATCAAAAATACACGTCATTTGCTTCAATGCGGGAAATAATATCAAACAAATGAATGACAGAACCAAAATAACCTTTCATATTCTTTTCATACACATAAAGCAACTACAGTTATATCGTTTTTCTTGTCAGTCGGTGGTTGATTTTTCTTGTTGGTCTTGTCTTTGTCGGTTGGTACCAACGCACACCACTGCTACACTCTACTATGTCCTCACCCACTGCCAGAGTGTCTTATTTATACCTTACGTTGCTTTCTGTCATCAAGCTTTCAATATTTATAGGCATCAGCGTCATTTACAGCAACAAACTTGAATTCTATGCCAACACTGAGTTGACGAGTAAGCGATGCGCTATAAAGACATCGCAAGGATAAGCTGAACACTTCATAGCTATCATAGATCTTAGAGCATATGATCTCTCAGGACTGCAAACCTTGGATAGTATACTGTATAATGGGTACATCATAGTAATACCTCAAAGCTATACACTATAGTATTCATAGTGACAAATTGAAATCCTCGTAGCTGCTCACCAAGAGATCATTGTGACATTCCAGAGAGATCGTGGTGATACACTGGAGAGGTAATAGATAAATGGTTCTTAGCAGCTAACATGAATTCTCATATACCTACATGTATATAGTATATTTTATAGCAATATTACTGAAGAGCTCATAGCTAAACATTACAGTCTACAAACATCGAGTTGAGATGTTCTTTAAATCCTGTAGTAAGTTGATCAGATCCATTAATACATTGTCTTAGACTATAGCCCTGGCTAGTGCTAGCAGGTAGTTCACTTTGGAGTAGTGTCCACATATTCTGAGCTATGTAGGTAACAGCTGGCACACAATATTGTGCTATACAGTATTTGTCAGGCTCTGAGGAGTTACACACCCATACAGGAAGTATTAGTCTGGCGTAGTGATCTGGGTAACCATGGAGACTGTCAACAATGGCTAACTCACTGTGACTGATAGTGTACATAGCACCCTCTGTGGATGAGTAGGCGTTGGCTTCTATATTAGCAAACAGACCAGCTTCTTTATCAATACCTAAATACAAACACAAGCATGTGCAGGTAACCAACAGTGCATGTGCAGGTACCAACAGTGGAGCTTCAATAATGTACTGGATAGCATTGCCCGAAATATGGAAAATGGAAGCGAAATAGAACAATGACAGAAAGCAATAATGCTTTGTAACTAAAACCTCTATCTATATTATAGCCACATTTGACGTGCAACTATATAGTGGATATAAATTATAAACGTACTAATATTCCTATTAGCAATTAATTAAATAGTGTAATTTAGTACACATTCTTGTATTGGTATTTGTATACTGTATTATTAATTCTATCAATAACACATGGTCAAAGTGATAGATTACAACATGAGTAATATAAAAAAGAGGCTATATGTTAACTATTGTATATTTAATAAAAAATAACAATAGTTAACAAGACAGTATCAATAATTAGTCAAGATTAACTACAAATTCATCACATCCTAGTATTGTTTATTTACTCATGGACTGTATATAATTAGGAGTCATCAACACAATGGCCCTATATGTACTTGGTTCAAGAGTTTAGACTAGAGAGAAGACAACCCTAATGTATCTTACTAAACCCTACAACTATTGACACTTCAATACTGCAATGCCAGCTTACTAAATAAATGGATGACAAACTCCCATATTATATCTCCTAGCATACCCTACTAACCCCTAAAATTTGGCAATTAAATGTTGTAACGCTAGAAGAGAACTTCCATATTTCCATAAATAGATGACAACGCCCACATTTCACTAAACAGAATATTTAAGAATTTTAATTTGACACTATGCTGTGCTGACTTCATTTGACCTTCACTTGACTTCACTCACTAACTACAGATAAAATTTTAGTTATTACTTTTTTTATTGCGAGAACATTCACTGTATTTACAAAAAAAGAGTAAAACGTGTGAACAATTTTTGACGTACACGGTGTCGAGATTTGAACTAAAGCTAGAAACATGCCAATAAAGACAGCCACACAGGTACCTTTTTTATTGAAAACAAGTTGAAAACCAAAGAGAAGAGCCCATCTTTTATCCTCTACCTTCCGACCAAGTAAAGTGGAAAACCTACAAATATAATTTGTGATAGCAGTATGTCAACCAGAGTATCCACGTTCTCTGGAATTCATATTGTTGTAGTTCATTGTTATAATTACAACACATAAGGTAATACACAAAGTGATAGCGCAACAATCAGAGAGATAATGAGTACGCTTCCTAAAAGAAGCTTGTGGGTGACCAGTTTAACTTAACAGCAGACAATATTATTAATAACAAATGGAGTGCAGGTACGGTGTAATTTCTCAGAATAGGTCCAGAACCGGAACTTTCAAACTAATGCTAATAAACTTAATTAGCTTACTATTAAAATTAAAATTGTTTTTTGCACGAAGTCGGTTAGTTGTGAACGATGATTATGATGCCATTTCAGAGCTAAACTTCCTGATATTGAGAAAACCTTTTACTATTATTTCATACATGTAAGATACAATTATTATATTATTTAAAATAAAAAAATTATCACCAAATACAGCTGATGGTAAAACCAATGGGTTTGTCTCGATAACAATTAACATTTACCTGATTGTTGGTCAGGGCTAGTTTTGTGTTAGTCATAAGAGGGTTGCAATTTCTGCACACCTCACACCAGGGACGGTTAGCTGTTCTCTGCAGCCGCCCCTGCCTCATACTCATTATAGTGATAGTATCGACTATTAACATGCTCACATCCAATACTAGGACAGTATTTAGCAGATTTTGTCCTGGCTTTAATGTGCCATCAGTATCCTATGAGTTAGAGGCCATTGTAGTAGCGGAAGAATGCCTAGCCTACCTGCTGCAGGTTAGGGTGGTAGTGACCCTGACATTAATAGAAGCACCATAGATACTATTCCAGTACTAATCATTTGACAGTCACACAAAAATCGTTTGAACAAAAATTTAAATAATTACCGGGAATTATCTTCTTTTGTCTTACCTATAATACAAAATCCATTACTTACAGTTAATTTAATACTTTACTTAATTTATTACATTAATATAATTATTACTAATTAATACGTTTTATATACATTATTAATACATAGTACATACATGTTGTATATATCATCATGCAATTTATTATAATATAATGTACACCGTATTTTAATAAATAAAAATATAATATTATAATAATTATACTATTTGTTATAATGTTGGTCTCAAGTCACAATATTTAGCAATAATAAATAACAGCATTGTGATCAATGACAGAATTCAGATGAATGAGGTATGTGCATGAATATAAAACAGCAATAGCATTGCTATTGTTACAGCCAAACATTTTTCAAATAGAACACGATATAATTATTTAATAATATCTCGTGAAAATGACACATAAGACCAACACTATGAACATCATCTAATAGTATAGAGCTAAGACTGTAGAGTGTGAACCAACCTGCCCTGAATCATGTCAGCATCATACGCAAAGTAGAACACATGTCCTGCTGGTGGAAGGGCGTTGATCTTGAAACATGCTGGCGCTACGGAAGCTACTGGTTCAACAACACCATCATTTTGCTGTCTTGTATTAACTGGTTTTCTAACACCCTCCACAGCCTCCGGCATTGACGGCCTACAATTAAGACCACTGCAGGTACAGATATGCTTTTGCCAATAGAAAGTTCCCATAGAAAAACTTGTGATGAACGCAAGTTTTGTTTGTCTCAACCTGATATAATGAAGAACGAGTTTGAAGCCACCAGTAAATTAGGTGTGTCAGAATATGCAATAAATGTCGAGATACTGAATAACCGGTACAAACAAAAACCTGAACAGGCGGAACAAGACTGTGTTCTGCAGCAATGACAACCTCAATAAGCAGTAGACTGCGCTACGATTGTGAGCAGACAACTCCATCAAATAAAACTAGTTCTGGATTATTATCCCTAGGGATAATAGAGTTCTATAGCTAGAATATTATTATCAATAGTCAATGATAAAGACAATGTCAGAGAAGGCGCTAAGATTTATTAATAAAAAATATTTCAACCTTATTTTTTATTTTTAAATATTAAAAAACTTTTTAGATTTTGTCATGAACCGAAACTGAACGGAGACGGTCATTGCGCAGGCCCATCAGTGGTAGCGAGCCAATATATTAGCATTTTTAAAAGGAAGTAAGAAATTTAACTATCTGCATTATGATTGGCCAAACCCACATGAGCGGCTCAGTCATGAGCGGCTCAGTCATGTTCGTCCGTCTTTTCTAGGGTCAAGGCCATCTTACGAAGGATAATAATAATAATAATCATAATAATAATAAACAATAACGGGTAAACCAACAGCTATATAGCTACGCTATAAAACTAATTATTACTTAAATGGTAATAAAAGAGCACTGAAAAATGTAAAGGGAAAATGTGATATAGTGTAAAATGATTATAAACTTATTGTATACATTATAAAATTACCAACATATTAATTAATAACATTATAAAACTAGAAATGATAAAATCATGACCCCGTGAAACATATTTTTCTAAAGGTTATAATATAAGTATTGGACTATTTACTTTGTATTAAGGCCTAAAAAATATACTAAAATTAAAACTAAAAAGAATGCTGAGTAAGGTGGCACACACATTGAAATGAAATGTGTTTGACCTAAGCATAATTAATCTCCCGTTAGCCACAGTGTCGAACTGTGTTGCCCACTAAGCACCATGAGGTGGGAGAAATGCCCAGCAATAATAAAGATAGCTATTTACAGTAGAAAGTACAATAACAAAGATAGATATTTACAGCAGTAAGCATAAACAAGAGTATAAATAATAGAGACAGGTGCAAATATTGTGAAATGACAATTTTTGGGTTTTTGTTGCCAACATTATTTTATTTTATATTAATAAACAATAGTAATAAGAAATGTAATAACATCAAATATACTTGCATACAATGATAAATATAATTAATATGTTTTCCTATCAACAGGACAGAGAGCTAATGTCGTGGAGTAGGCATTGTCCTGACAGTGTGAAGACCTATAATAGGTGATGTTGTGCAATCCAATGTTGTGTACATCTTGACAGGACAGAGAGCTGATGTTGTGGAGTAGGTGCATGTCCTGGCAGTGTGAAGTTCTCTAAGCGATGTTGGATAATCTGTGCCCCTCCTTCTCTGTCGAATGCTATCTTGTCAGCTAGTCTTCGCAATCTATCAAATGGGAAGGGCACAATAATTAGATCCTGTAGTGTACGGACTCTTGACAAAGCTACAAATCAAAGACTGGCAGACAGCTCTTGGGGACCAATATCAATGACAGCTTGTGGCAATGTAACACCCTGGTTTTTGTGGACAGTTAATGACCATGGAAGTGTTAGGGGTAGGCCAGTTCTGGTGTAAAAACGTTGACCTTCATACCACATGCATCGAATATGCAAGATAGGAAAGCTGTGCAGGTGCTCTGGTAAGAAGGATGGACCAGTGCAACCATTAAAAATGCACACAACAAAGACTGGTAGGGTTGGGGACCATTGTCACAGAATACTATTTGCTAAACGTGACCAATAGAACCATTAACGAGACCTTTTTCTACCCAAAGGTTTGTACGTAGCATAACCCTTGCACCTACAGCCAAAGACAAGAATCCTTCAAGTCCACAAGCAATATTAGCAGCAGCAGCATGCTTAGCTTGCGCACAGTTGTGCGCAGACTCAAAAGATGCTATTGGCTGAGCATTGTTGATCTAAGATGCAGTATTAGGGTCATGAATGGACTCCCTAGTTGGAAATAACCTAGTGATGTTTCCAAAATGAACCATTGGAACAGTGCCTTGAAATCTAGTTGCCAGCTGCTCATAGTCATTTCGAGTGGTGTCTCTATCCCTCAGACGCAACAGGTCTCTAAAGACATAGTCGTCTGCTTGTCTAACACATTGTCTGAGAAAGAAGACCTTTTGGAACTACATGTATGCTGCATGTCCATGTAAGACAGT
>JAOQGN010054718.1:0-12662 GCA_027564295.1 Himantozoum antarcticum
GAGTGTATGCAAAAAGACTTGATGTGTGTTTTGGCCATGAGTAAACTTTCAGCCTAAATAAACCACTCGCGATGTGTAATTTTTAACATGGGCAAGTGGGCCACCCAAAAAAGGTAAGTGGGCCAAATTTGGCTCACGGACCATAGTTTGAGCACCCCTGGTATAGAACAAACAATACATTCTAGATATAAAAGAAGAAAACTCTTCAATATATTATATAACATATTATTTTAGGCGCTTGCAGTGAAATATAATTATGCTTACATATCAAAATTTACATATGGCCACATGTAGAATATATTGTGGCCATATATTGTGGCCATATGGCCACAAAATTAAATTATATTGTGACAATATAATTTAATTTTGTAATATTTTAATGATTTCACCTAGGAATGTTGACAGTAATATAAAATGTGGTTGGTTTCAGTCAAACCATTATATTATGGTATACTGTATGCATAGTATAATTATTAGCACAAGACAAGGTCATGCTTGCCTATTATAGCATAGATAGCATATAGATTTACTATTATATAATCAATGCAGTGAGTGATGATGATTTCATCAGTTATGAATCAGTAGTGTAGATATTGTCTGTAGTCTGCTATGATCTGAGGCAGCAAACTGCTTCCTATCTGCTTCCCCACTGAGATCAGTGCTGCAATTGAGACAGATAAGCTACCAGCCGGCCTCAGCCTGGGTACCAGCAGACCTACAGATCAGCGTTTTAAGGAATAATGAAAACAAAACCACATTACACAAAGTTAGCAAATGTGCAATGGCGAGTGTCTGATTGTAATCCTAACAGGTGGCAAGTGGTAAGCAAAAATAATGGGAAACCAGACAAGAAGAGGTTTATCTTCATCATATTGTTTTATTTATGTTCATTGAATTTCAATATAATTATATTATAAAGACTAATGACAACCATGATAACATTATTTGTATAAGCAGTAAACATTTCAATGTCTGATTTAAAACGAACAAAGTTGATCAATGACTGCCGTGACTAAAGATGTAGATAATTCTATGCGATTCCGCAAATTGCACATGGATCACTATAATAATTCAATGCTGAGTTTACTGATCTAGTGATTTTGTTGAACATTGGCAAGCGAGAGGCATACATTCAGTACAGTACAGACAATCTGTTTCACGAAATGGGGAATGGAAATTCCAAGAACCAGAATTTTCTGCTTGCAGCACAAAACATTCCAATCCCCAATAACTATTAAAATTATTGTGTAAAGAAGGAATAAAGAAACACTAAATATAAACAGGTGGTTACTCTTTCAGAGTATCACATTACATAACATATATGTAGCTTTCGACCTCAATTACACAGTTAGTGACTCATGCTTACAAATTTATATAAATATTACATAAACATATGAAAGCAAAAATATAGTATGGAGATTTCTGTTATAACCAACAATAAATAAGGATGTACCACAGCAATCGGCAAGCAGCACAATGTTGACTATGGCACAGTATGCTAACAGCATGGAGATGGTTACAGGTTAGATCATTTCAATGATGCTACGATGCCAAAAAGTTCTGTATCTTATGTTAAAGATAATGGATTATAGATAACTATATGAGTTGGAAGTAACCGATCAATATTTGTGAAGGGGAGACAATACATAAGCTTAGATGTCACTTCTTTGGAAGGAGATTAGCAGCACCACCGCTGCTAACTGGACTCGCTAGCCAGCCACACCCAGGTGAGGTACTCGCTAGGCAGCCACACCCAGGTGAGGGACTCGCTAGCCAGCTACACCCAGGTGAGGGGCTCGCTAGCCAGCCACACCCAGATGAGGGACTCGCTAGCCAGCCACATCCAGGTGAGGAACTTTCTAGTCAGCCATACCCAGGTCAGCGACTCGCTAGCCGGCCACACCCGGGTGAGGGACGCGCTAGTCAGCCACACCCGGATGAGGGCACGTAGAAGCAGAGCCCAGCTTTGATGTAGCTAAGAAGTCATCGAGATATAAACAGGTTTAAATCTGATTTCACAAATCAAAAGATTGTTTGATTAACACGGTGGCCCAAAGCCTATCCAAAGCCTATGGTTAGATATCGAGAATATTACAGTGCAGCTGGGCTTTGTTGAGTATCAAATAGTATAAAATAATAATAGCAATGCTCATAAAAATATATCTCTTCTTATATCGGCCATATTCAGCAGCTTGTCACTGTCCCACACCCATGCTACTCTTCACTCTAATCAGAAGCTGAACTCCCGGCAGCTGTCTTCCTCTATCTGCTTCTTAATGTTCACATAAAAGTCCATGACAGCTGCTGGCAGAGATGCCTCTACTAATGCACGAGGAACATTCCCCTTAATGTCAGATTGGCAAATATAGTATATCTTTGTTTTGTTCAACTCTCTACAAACAAATAGAGCAATTACATTATATAGTGCAATTACATTATATAGTGCAAGCATGAGTGATGATCATATTGTATGTATGATTATTATGTATTGTTATATTATTACATATATGATGTATATCAGTGATGATTATGCTATATGATTGCCCAACTCCGTGTTGGCAAACTGAAACAAACGGACGTTTGAAGTAGAGTGCATCACTTGAGAATGGTGACATTAATTTCTCCCAGTCATTCTGTGGCAATTTATTGTTTAGTTGCACTTTTTAGTGAATTTTTTCAATTCTTTTTAACCCGTAAACGCAAAGATAAACTTTCCCAGTCGTTGGTGTTATTTCCGTTATAAAAGCTAGCCTAGTTAAAAGCTGTTAGAAGCTGCCACTGGCTCCCATTGCTGGCTGTAGGTGCTATAAGGTAATACAGGTCAAGGTAATACATTCAGGTGATATATTATTACATGGGAAGGTCAGAAATCTGACAACCACACAGGAATCTAAAATAAGCCCAAAGACCAATGAAAGTTAACCACCAGTTGACCTTTACACCACCAGCTGACCTTTACACCACCAGCTGACTCTTACACCACCAGATCCTGACTAAGCTATTAGCATAGCCTCCTGGATACACCTGAGCAGAGGGGATGTTGAGGCTTCCTAAGCAATGCATCATCCAACCCAACCACATGTGCTATAGGAAGCTAGGCTACAGAAACCAACTTTAGTATTGAAAGGGTGGGTAGTCAGTAGCCGTAGGTGCCAGCATAAATGAAGTAAACTTACCCTATAATTCTATAGCATAGTATTCCGCAGTAATAATTTTTTCCTCTCACATAATCAGCAGTGACTGGTGCTTGATCAGACTCTATGCTGTGGGCTAAAAGTGTAAAGGAGAATGCATGTCAAAAGAGAGAACTTATAGCCATGCTGGTACATTTACATTTGCCTGATAATTTAATCATGTCACAAATAGTGCGATCTGTTTACATAATTATATATTGTAGTATTAGTAGGTATTTGAGGCCAGATCACAACTGGAGTTACGTGCTCACAAGGCAGTGTACGTCTTGTACACCTTTTGTACACCACCACTTATACAGTACCAGTGTACTCGCCAGCCAAACTTCAACTGACTGGTTTCTACCTAAATGCTAGCAGGCAACTCTCAGACTATCGTAAATGTGGACATACAAATGAAACTTATAAGTTATATAATATTAACACAATAAATATTTTATGATAGCGGTCACTAAAACGCAGTTGCAGTGTGTTACTGCTTTCCTCGACTAAGAAAACACCAGAACGAAAGAGAGAGAGAGAGATATATATAGTAGATGTATTAGCAATACATGTATAATAGTATATAAAAGCATGTTCATAATGAAGGGTAGCAAGATACTTGTCTTTTGATATAATCTAACCAGTCATATAAAGTTAATTCCCACATAAAACCAATACCATTAATATACTGGTTGCTGTTGCCACAGGCAATAAGTAGAAAACTGATGGCATCTTGACTTCGGTTTATCTAAGTGAAATACATCATTGCTTAATCTCTTCCTATATGACACAGAGAATACGCATAGTCTGTAGCAGGCTTACTGCCCTTCATTGCTACGTGCGAAGGCTGCTAAGAGCTAAGACTGTCTGCTAATATTAGTATACATAGCATAGTATAGCATAGCATAGCATAGCATGATAGTATATTGTATACACTATACACTATACACTATACACATATGCATTTATTATCATTGCATACTAATTATTTGTTGACTTATGCTAATATCACTAGACCACTCATATAAGGTCTGTATTATCTGCTATGGAGAGAGAATTGCCACTCTTCACATGCTAAGTCCCTAGTAAAAACATTGGGCTTCAAACTATATCAATAGTGCATACCTGTTTCCATTATTTTTAGTATAAAATAGAGCTATAAAAAGGAGGTATAGTTTCTGTAATTCCAATCCTTAATCGCTGTTTTAAATTGATTTTATCATTATGGAATCCTATAACAAAATATAATGTCCAATCCACAGAAACACAGAAACATTGCTTATGGATTGTTGATATATTTCAATTTTGCATATTTACGATATTTAATCATACTGAAAAAGTAATAATTTTTTCATTCATGTGTTTATGTGAATAATGTTTATAAGGTTTCAACTCCGTCCATTTTAAATGAACATTTAGAATTAAAATAGACCCATTGAAATTTTTGCGTGGACACTGCTTACCAATTAAGATAATTTTGCTCTTTTTTTGGCGCATGGTGCAGCCCCCATAGTATGGCGTATGGTGCAGCCCCCATAGTATGGCGTATGGTGCAGCCCCCATAGTATGGCGTATGGTGCAGCCCCCAAAGTATGGCATATGGTGCACCCCCAAAGTATGAGAACTGGTCATATTCTAATCCTAAGATGCGCCAGATAAATGAATATTTTAAGGGATCAACTTAACATCTAAATAGTGCAAACACGATAACAACTTTAGAATTTGTCCTTCAGAATGCAATGTTGCCATTGTGATCGCATAGAATCTCACTGTTGACTCATGAGCCACTACAAGCAGTAAAGCTGTAATTATTTAAAGTATTATAATGAAAAGAAAATATTATAAATTGCCATTGTGCAGCTATGCAGGGTTTGCCTTCCCATGCAAATTTACATTCTTCAGCAAGCAAATTGCTTGTAATCTATCATAATTATACAATGCAGCTTCACCAACGTAAGCACTCAAATTTGAATAACATCCAAAGATGAATGACATACATTTTATTTTCAACTGTTTCATTTTCAGTTTTCACCTGCATTTACTCTGCACCTGCAAATGCATGTGTCACTCTACTGAGTAATTAATGCTTAAAAATTGAATTATTTAACCTGTTCACTGTTCACATTGTTGCATAGCAAGCATTATTATTTTTTATTACCGTTTTATAGGCTGTCATTCAGCAAGTGATAAAATGCTTCTCATGTGCTGGGAGTGTCGATTACGATAACCAACAGGCAACGTTCAGTAGTTCTATTTGTGTAGAACACTACTTCCAGACCCTAGCCATAGCCCATAGACCATAGACCCTAGCCATAGCCCATAGACCCTAGCCATAGCCCATATGCCATTAGTGTGGAGGGAAAGAAATATTCAACTCAATCTAACAGCACACTATCACACTGACACACCCTGCTGACACACACTGCTGACAACCACTGCACTCAATGTTCCAACAACAAATACAGTATACCAATTTGTTTTGATATTTTCCTACAGGCCGATAGACATAGAATCGCTAAGTGCCTAGACATGACTTCAGACTGACAGATATAACAAAATCAGTTAAGGGCACATGCTAAGAACTATCATCATAATGAGTTGATAGAGAGCTAGATACATATAGCACCACACACACACACCACACATTCTCAACGCATTGCAGGGCACAGACAGACAGACAGACAGACAGACAGGATATGAGCTCATACCTAGTGTTCCAACAAATTCCTCGTTGTTTATGTTGACTACAACATCCACGAAATCTCTAGAAGTTATCACACCAAATCCGGCACTGTGTGTCATAGTCCGCAATACATACATTTCCTACAATAAAATAGGGTTAGCATAGCATTAGGTCATGTATACGAGGCACATTCAGCAGAGTTGGGGTAGTTGATCGGAATGCCAGAGAACGAAGCTTGATCCCACCTTTTACCAAAGTTGGACATCCAAATCTTATCGGTGTTTGTTCAGAGTAAGATTTAGGATGTGTAGTAGGAAGTAAAATAGATATTTGCATGGTGTGATGTAATATGACATCACACATATACCCCCTCCCCCCCTCCCCTAGCCCCAAACACCCACCCAAAGTGATGACATAATTGTGTACAAAATCCAATAAAGGCCACAACTCTCACACATTTCGTTTGGATAGACTATGGAAAGCTTGTAGTCGTAGTCCAGAAACACATTTGAGAGAGAGGGCAATAGAGCGGTGTGTGATGCGAGTACGCCCAGATAGATCAGTACTCGTGTTACTGTACGTCCTCGTCCCGTAGGCCTTTACTGTGCAGTGTGCACATAACTCAGCCTCCTCTAACTGCGTATCACAAAAGTCACATTTTATTGCACCTTGAGCACACTGTATGATGAATCACATAATTATTCATTTTATGAGATGTTGTTAATGATAAACGCTTCCGTTTAAATACCAAAAACATATCTACATTTTTCAACAAAGAAATTTTTGAATGAATAGTATTTCTACAATATATTGTGACATAGCAGGAACTATGAGTAGAACCGATTTAGTATACGGCTGTGGGCTATACAAAGTGTTCCAGGTGCAATATGTGCAAAAGTCTAAATAAATTGAGGGGAAATCTGTTCAGAAGTTGAAGAGAGGTTTGAATAGGATGATTGGCTGTGTTCCATTAATCTTTGTAACCATGAAGTATGAACTGTCTGCTGTTCATTACTGTACTTTAATTAATATTAACAACAACAAACGATTATAATGACAGAATTATAGTGGGTTTAAAGCCAACCATAAAGATAATCTATTACCCATTCATTTACATGGTGATGGGGAAAAGTACAAAAAGCTATAATTTTGATTTATTCAAACAATTACTGTGAATATATAAATTTAAAATGATTACCACAACAGCAAAAAAAGGTAAATACTTTGATGAATATATTTTTCAAGTTCTGTACTGTGAATGTACAGAACTTGAAAGAACTTCTGTACAAGTTCTTTCAAGTTCTGTACATGAAAGATTGTACATGAAAAATCTGTACAAGTTCTTTCAAGTTCTCCACAGCATTCGCCAGCAGCCAAATATTTTTAACAAAGCATAATTTAATAATCTTTGGTTTAGACCTGATATTGATATGTTTACATATTTAGCCATATATATTACACTGGTATTATTATACTGGTAGGGTATAATAGCCACATACAACAATACAACAATACAGGATACATTATAAATACATTTATAAAAAATATTATAGGCATATTATAGCCACTGTGCAGATGGTATTGGTTGACATTGTACATGCAAAAACAATGTTCTAAACCATACTGACTATCTGCTTCACCACAAGAAAGAAATAACAACATAATTATTATGGTTAAAACCAACTGGGAAAATAATCATGACCACACATGCTTTATATAATCAAAGGAGCCATTATTACATGCATGTATAATATAAGATAATTATATAATTATACATGCATAATATAAATAAGGTACTTTGATATAATCATGGCAGAGCAAATTCCGGGGTGGCCTGAATTTGTGAGGGTCACGTATGATTTGAACCAATCTATTTAATCCACTATAAAACTAGTTTGAACTGTAACTATCACACCTCCCCTCCTCACACACAGGTCTTGTGTTGTGCAACTACGTCCAACAAATGGGTATTGAAAAATAGAGACACAGAAACAGAAAATAATGTTTTATGTGTATAAACTATAAAGTGCTTTTTGAAGAAATGTAATAATAACTAATCAATATTATGATAATAAGAAATTTGGGGTGGTTTCGCTTTGTCTCACCATTCTACATCATTAGCTATTACATTAGTATTAGTAAACCCTCATGCTGACTTTAGTACGTCACAAGTTAAGAAGCTGTTTCCCTGAGGGGAAAGCGGTTGAGGAGGGGAAAGGAATGATGGGAAAGCTCCCCCATTCAAATTTGTGCTGGTAATCATTCAATTAATGCTTAGCAAGTGTCAAATCATGTTAAAACCTCTTTATTGACCAGATGGCATAGCAACTGTTCCGCAAACTGCGGTAAGGCTTCAAGTCATAATGCACCAAAAGGTATTTATTTTTGACATGGTTGCAACTTATAAGGTAGAAATTATAGTTGCACGAATTAGAAAGATAGCTTTTTGTTACCGCAAAATACCACAATCAAAGAGTTATCAATTTTACTTAACGCCATCCATGAATTGATGGAGAAACAGAGCAAAGCTATGTTGCTTCCAATATGAAGATTAACATAATAAAATTAGAATCGATAGGGTTTAGGTTAGACAGCCTTTGGTCACAGTTAATCAAGTTATCAGTAAATCACACAGATAACATTGTATGAGCTGCGTCTCACCCTTTGCCTCTAGGTAGGAAAGGCTTCTGGGTAGGAGACCAAGCTAATCTCCACCACTTGAGAAATACTGTTGCTGCTTATACCCAAACCAAAACCTTACAGAGTTCTAAGATATTGGTAATACAGTTACTATAACCAAAAACAGGAACTACGCTCTATGTGTGAGAGTATCAGCGGTAAGGAAACCATGGCAACGTTGCTGTTAATGTTTCATATCTCATCTATTAATCTAGCAAAGAGGTTATTTAGCAGACTCAAGTCACATTTATCCATCAGAATGAGGGTTTCGGTGTATCGCTGCTTAATTACCCACTTGTTGGCAAGTAATTAAGCTATTCCTTGTCACAAGCAGCGTGCTAACTCCGCATTGAAAATTTAAACACTAGGTCAGGTTCAGCTCTTCGTGAGCTGGACAGTTCTAAATTCAAACACAACAATAAATTGTCCAAGTGAGCAATTTATTGAAAAGTGGAAATGAGAAGACAACTTCTTAACCTGTGTTGATGAGACAAGCTTGATGAGTCGCATCAGACCCGTGGATGTGTAAAAGATACCCCAAGAATTTTGTTTATAGTTTTTGACATTAACCCCAGGATTTTCTTTTGTATCCTCTAGATACTTTATATGATTTACAAATTATAAATTTTCGCTAGAGCTTTTTTAGCCAAACTTGCAGCTTTTGCCGAAATGAATAGCCAGATGTGTTGAGCCAGAGTGCTGACTGTGTAACGATGGCATAGTAACACTTGTGAGGGTGAGGTAGTTACAGATTTACGCTTTGTTAAAACAGTCAGTACACCACAAAATGCAGTCACATCCCAAACCACAAACTGAAACCGGGTTTGCAAATAAGCGGAGCTGGAAACGTTGCAATCCCGAAGCCAATTTGACAACTTACAGGGTCATCCTTACGCAAATACTCCATTACTTCTAATTCTTTGATAGCTTTATCCCATTTCACTCTCTTGCCATCTGGCTTTGGATCACAATATTTATAACACGTTTCGGGACTGGCATCGATTATTCCTATACCCTTGAAGCTAAAATCAACAAATTAATATAATATGTGAATGTAATATATGGAATAAATTAATTAATAATAACTCTTAATATATAAAATAAATCAAGCGATAAATGTTCAAATGTAAAAATAGAATTATCAACTACAGGCTGTAGTCTACAGCTATGTACCAGGTACTATCACTGCTACAAACTGTAGTCTACAGCTATGTACCCGGTACTGTCACTGCTACAAGCTGTAGACTACAGCTATGTACCAGGTACTATCACTGCTACAAGCTGTAGCCTACAGCTATGTACCCGGTACTATCACTGGTACAAGCTGTAGACTACAGCTATGTACCCGGTACTGTCACTGCTACAAGCTGTAGTCTACAGCTATGTACCAGGTACTATCACTGCTACAAGCTGTAGACTACAGCTATGTACCCGGTACTGTAACTGGTATTGTTACTGTTATCAGTTTAAACATTTCTCATTGACTTGGTCATCTGAAGCTTGGTATATTTGTTATGACTGGGACTACAACTAAGAACAAACTGGTGGGAACTGGACCCAAAAAACTCCATGTTTTAAAACTAAGTAGCTATTTAACTGCAATAAAGCTGTGCAGAGCAGACACTTCAGTGTCCTTGTTTTCACATAAGCGCAGGAAGTTCTCATTGTAGCAACACAGTGCTAGCTGTTTAGGCCCAATTAGTTTCACATTGACTTGAATAATAAGTGACTGTGCCCTAGGGTATACAAAACATAAGCCAAGGAAACAACGAGCTCATTCATGTAATTGCCATCATACTCTTAAAAAACCATAGAAGTAAGCTTTACTACTAGTAGGGCAGTGATTTCATTCCAGAAGACTTCAGATTAAGCTAAACAGCACACAAATTTGGTTAACTAGAAAGGAATTGAGATAATGCAGTTATGCACTGCTGTTCTCATTTGATCACAGTACCTTGAATCTCAAGTGTATATTTACAGGATAAAAGATATAAAAAAAACTTACATTGAGTGCTATCAAAAGAAAACACTAGCAATGTAGGCCTACAACAGCAAGTAGTCTCCCTTGGCAAGGCTAGACCTATGCAATGGTTTGGTTTAGGTTGCTGAAATTCCATTGTCATCCGAAGAGGCAGAAATGAAATATGTTGATAAAATGACCGCTCACACCATTCACTCAACTTTTATTTGAACAACAGCGAAAAATGAGAAGAGTTTGACTTTCCCGCATTTCACTGAATATTAGTTGCCTCCATCCAAGCTCGCAGAATTAGTTTCTTTTTGCAAGTCAATTATATTATAATGCATAGACACTTACACATGACCTTCAAATTCTTCTGACGGCTTGTACCAAACATTTATACTTTTCTGTAAAACAAATCCATTATTTGGTGTTAATAATTAAATTAATAACAACATACTTACAACAAAAATTGTTGATTCACGCCACAAATGTATACGTATAAACAAATGTATAAATATACATTAAATTTATATTTACATACTAATGTATCACATTTAAAATATAAATATACAATAATTTCTTATGTTATGCGCTATATCACATTAAAGCTCATCCATATTTTATATGCTATATCGCATTAAAGTCCATATTTATTATATAATGTTATACGAATATACCACCAGTACGTGATATATTAACATTATAGGCTATGTCTATGTAATATATACATGTACATTGATGCTTTACAAGCATTTGCACAAGGCAGCAAGCAGTGAAAGTACTGTATTGGAATGTGGCAAGGCCCTTGAGTTATCTAGGCAGAAGATACCAGGCGGCGCTGACGTACATATAAAGGAGGGTGTGAGCAAATATGGCATCTGATAGATGGCTTGTGCGTTTGTTATTCAAGTTTGAAAGCTTGAATAATTGAATTAACACAATGATAATTTCTATCCCGAGTAGAGGTTAGACCTTTAGCAGCATGCTAAGGACTGCTGGCAGGCGCTATTTACAAAGCTTCCCCTTTCCTTTCCCTTCCTTAGCTGTGGTAAAGTATTATTGTAGCTGCTCAACTATTCATCCAATCTTAAACTGTGAATCTCATTTACCACTTGAAAAGTTAGTGAAGTTTGATTTTAATGCCACATTCCTATACCTAATGGGAGGAATGGAAACAATGAACTGTTAGACCCAGTCACCCAGTCAATGAAGTTCTAGACTGAGTTAACAGCAATTACTAAAGTGCTCTGCCACCACCATCACAACCACCACCACCACCACCACCACCAGCTCAATGTACTATAAATGTACTAGTGTATGTATCATGTCTGGTTGTAGTGAAGGTTTAGTGTTGGCTTAGTGTAGTTGGTGGTCTACTGTGCCGCTCAGGAGACGATAAGCTGGGTAGATAATAGCAGAGGGAGCAGGGAGTAGGGAGCATGTGCAAGCAGTCACCACATAATGTACATGCATCAGCTTTACATAATAAAATAAACCAACACAAACTGCAAATTGTTTGGTACTTAAAATGAGAGATTAGTTTTACATGGCGATCTATAAGCTCCTAGGAAAAATTATATAACCTTTGTTTCCCAAACTACCTGCTGGGCTGGATAAATAAATGTGTTTGTACCCAAGAATGAAATTGTACTTTCAACCACAGAAAATGTGTTTGCAAAGAATGTGATTAGCCACGACCTGTCAGATTAGGGGAATAACAAAGTACATAGTCATATATTTTAGTGATTAAGCATATACATATACATATACATGTATATATAATCACCAGTAACACATACTAATACTTGCTTTTCTACATTAAAAAATATTTATGTGGTGAAACGTTTGGAGGATGTGGTAAACACCAGCTAGCCCAGAGAGCCAGACCAGACAAGTAAAAAACCAGTAATAAATTATGTATTGGTATAATCATATCCTCTAAATGAGCTTAGATCTATAATAAGGCCATGCTGAGGTTTGTGCCCTTTCCCCATGCCCTAAATGGAGTCGTGCATTGCTGTTACTATTGCAGCTAGTGCAACTATAGCTCTAAAACCCAGCCCAACCAGCAACCACCTAGCCCAACAGCCACCCAATTCAACCATGCAACTACTGAACTGATTCATGCATCCACATAGCCCAACCGCTATAGCCCAACCGCTAT
>JAOQGN010054829.1:0-12659 GCA_027564295.1 Himantozoum antarcticum
TATAAATAAAAATAAAATAATAAATTTAATACTTGGAATCGCATCAACCCATTTGACCTTTCCTGTTTCATATTTTGTGGCACTGCATCGTTGATCCCGGAGCTCGAAGGCTCCTTGAATGAGTGACAAAGTAGAACAGTTTAGTGACATGTAATTGTTGAAATTGCCTGGTTTGTGATGAAGAAATTTATTTCTGAATTTAAATGGTCATTGTGGGCACCCGTACTTATCTAGAATAGCAAATTATATATCTGAATTGAAGCTAAGAATCTCCTCTTTCCAAAGAGCTATTGTACTACTTTCTAACTCAAATATATAATTAGTTATAGCTACTATAAGCGTGGGCGAGTATACTCGTCACTAGCCTGGAAAGTGCTAACACGTACCGGCAGCAGACAACCTAGCGAGTAGGTCATCCTCAAGTCTCTTCAGCAGAATCTTGAACTCATTCTGTTGTCTGGTAAGATCTGACTTGAGCTGTTCCAGATCGGGCCTCTCCACAGCCACCACCTGAGCTAGGAGCTGGTCCTCAAGACCATCTCTGGTCACAGTGAAGTTAATAAGTGTGGTCTGTGCTTGCATCTCAGGCTTGTAGTGAGGGTTGGCAAGCTACAATCACGATTACTCAATACTTTGCAGAGATGGAAACAAGATAAAAATCAACAATAGGGGCAGGTTTGGACGAGTGTTCTTCTTCTTTTAGATGAATCTGAATGCAGACATAAACATAATGTGTCGCTATTTACACACTGGTGTTTACCAAATCTGATCGTGTGGCCCAAAAATGTCCCGATGGTGGAAACTATCATACATATATTTAGGCTACAAACTTTGGATATGTGGTAATTGGCAATGTAGTGGGGGTAATCTCTCAAGATGAAATTACAGTTATGACAGAATTCATCCATACATTCATGAGCTACATCTCAACCATTGGGGTGGTCATGTACAAGTACATCTACAAGTACAAGTAGGTCTACCTCATTTCAACAAGCAGGTACGTATGAATACTCAAAAAAGGTTCTCCATTTCAGCCAAGAGCAAGACAATAACCTTACACGTTAAGTGAGGTTTGAAATTATAGTCTTGAATATAAGTTGATAACTTACTTTAGTCTGCAAGATGAGTTTAAAGGCCTTGTTGTATTCCACTTCCTTGTCACCCATCTTGATGTAACGTCCTTTCTTGATTAGATTACGCCCTAGCAAAGGATCTAGTACAGGGTCAATGCTCTCCTCAATGTTCTCAATCAGCACCACGTCACCTGACATGACTGCGTGCTCAATCCTGTCCAGGTAACCCTTTTGTCCAAGACGAACCACAATGAGGGTCTCAGCGTATCTTGTCTTCACCCATTTGATACCCTGTATATAGAATATTGTGTTAAATTTATATGCTTGCCCCTCTCCAGGCCTTGAATAAGATATGGGGCTGACACTATATTATTAGCACCATACTGACAGCCCTTGTGTGTGTTGCTCAATCATTAGCATATTGCATTGTGTTATTCTCTGCTGGCTGGTGACTTGCAGGACATACACTATAATTACTTATCACCACCAGCCTGCTCTCTACAGTATTGTTATTGCATTGTTTACCTGCATTGTTTAACTAATGGTTTGCTAGGTCGGTCTGTCTGACTTAACCACGCCCACTCTCTTCCATATATATAGAGCCTTTTGCTCACAGTGCGCATCATTCGTTTTGATCTAGTTGTAAGGGACTCATGCCTCGTTTTTGATGCTTGGTGACCTATATAAACCAGTTTAATTGTTCAACTGTTAATTAACCTGTCTTGTGTTGTAATGTGTGCATTGGCCCTTCCCCCCTCCTGCTCCCTCTGCTAGCCCAGCAGCTTCCCCTCAAAACCCTTCCTAGGTCGGTCTCAACCGGCATTTTAGTCAGGCATAGCCGACACTCCTACATTTCTCCTTTCAATATTGCCTGGGCTACGTGGTAGTCCAACCCTCACCCTTCCAGTGAAGGCCAGATTATTACAATATAAAACCCAACTGCAAAGTAGGAGCAGAGATGGTCAAGTGGTTAAGATTGCAGCACATCAATCATGAGGTCCTGGGTTCGATTTCAGTTGCGGTCAAAAATTAATTCTCTGTCTCTCTATTTCCTGTGTTCTGATCAGCAGGTAAAAGACTGGAGGCCTTGTGGGTTTCCCTCGACTAGCTCTGCTATTGGATTACCACATTAAACAATACAAACAAACAAAGTACACGAACAGACACTACCCTCATCAAAAGTAGCAAACGCCACAATTCAAGGCAGCATGCATAATAAAAACAGTACACAAAATGACATCAAATGAGAAATGTTCACAGTATTCCAAGCAAATTAGATAATTGAATGGCAAATAATAGTCTCTCCTTTTTTATACAACTATTTTTCTTAGCTGTATTCATGTGGTCTAGACATATTGCAGCGCATAGTATACCTGAAGCTGAGGATCAATCATCAATGGCCATCTCTCACAGTTGCAGAGAATGGTAGCGTTCTCAGTGGACATTTGATCAGAAGGCAGGCCTTCATTGTTCCAAGTAGCAATCTGGGCGTCATCAGTTAACATGGACAAGGGATCCAGATCTGGTGTGGAAGGTATTGGAGTCTGCAAAATACAGGATAGACGTTACCTCAAATAACAACACTTTGCATTATTTGAAGATTCTAAAGCAAATGGGGAACAACTCACAAAGAAACATGAAAATAAAATTCCTATGCATATTACTCATTTAACAAAGTCTGAACTTTGTTCCACAATAACGACAACTAGCAATAGAAATCATAATAGGTCAAGCTAAACTATTTCTATAGAAAAGAATTACAATGTAAAGCAACATCAGCAGTATTTTCATCAGTAGCAGTCAATAGTCAGCAATAGTAAAGTATCATCAGTAGTAAAGGTATTATTTGCTTAGTTTCACAAGAAATAAATGTGGGAATAATGTGTCTATATAATTATATCCTACCGCAGCACTTGCCTGTGACAAAACATAAGACGATAGCATAGTTATAATAACTGTATATTTATAATAGTTAAACATGTATTTCATGTGAGTCCATCGTTGATGTACGGTAGAAAATAAATGAGAACAAGTTTTACCTGAATATTTATAATGGGCAAACAAATTTTATAACTTTGATATTACTATATACCGGTACATATATGAAAATGTTTCAAACACCTTTAGAAACATAGATTTTTGTTAGAAACTGTTGCACTAGGATATTTATTGAAATAAAACATATGTTCAAGAAACTAAGGAGTTGTCTTAGCACTGAAAAGAAGCAACTAATTACGAGTTATCGTCTCACGCGGAAATGCCTCCGGCTTCCCTGCTCCCGCTATTTACAGGTAAGAGGTCGGACTATCTCGCGAGTATCTGCTCTTCCTTCATTCCTTTACTATTTCTCCAACTGAGAAGTCGACAAATAGTCGACAGAAGTCGACTATATGTAGGATATATACATGTATATATACTATATACCGGTACAGAATGACAAAAGAGACATAACGTTGTTGTAAGCGTGTTTGTAATGAAATCACTTCAAATACACGTAGTGCCAACACAGGTACCATTAATAACAAAATTTGGATGCAATTAATAGGAGGTAAATACATGCATTACCATTACCGGCCTTCTTAATTTTCATTACCATTACCAATACCACTTCATTAATGGTTCTTTCATTACCATTATCGACCTTACGAGACTTTTCAATGACAAATTTGACAAATAGAAACCTACCGACAGCTGATGCAGGAAGGGCAACCATTGTTGCTCCATTAAGTCGACTCTATAGCTCTTGATGAAACAGCCCACATAGGATACAAATGCAGTAGTTAGCAGCACATCTCCTGGCAGAGTTTCAGCTTGCTCCTTGAAGATCTCCACAGATTCAGCCCAACGCACATTCTCAGAAGCCAGACCACCAACCAAACGATTGGCTAAGCTAGAGGTCAAAAGGGCAACCATAGCATAAGAAATGAATTGTAGTATAATACATGTAAATACATGCGTTACAGTAATAAGATATAAATCTTAAAAATAGAAGTGCAATGCTTATTAATATGATAGCCACTGGAAAGTTTTCTCCCAAAAGTATTTCAACTCCAATAAAAACACATCAAATTACCATATTCTAGTGTTTGTTGTCCGCAATCTCAATTGGAATATCACAGTTCGCCTAATTGTTGTCCGCAATCTCAATTGGAATATCACAGTTGGCCTAATTGTTGTCCGCAATCTCAATTGGAATATCACAGTTAGCCTAATTGTTGTCCGCAATCTCAATTGGAATACCACAGTTACCCTAATTGTTGTTAGTAGAACATTATTTGTTGCAGCCATAAATTAATTTTAAGGTTTTTTTTTATTCCAAATCCTTGTCAGACCAAAGTCATATACAGTAACTGTGACAGAGTGATCAAACGTCAGTTCACGGCATTGAATGTAATTTTGGATGTACTTTTGGATGTCAAGAATTAATACCAATGTTAAAAACTAAGAGTTATTTTTATATTACCCACTGCTTCCGATCTAAACTTTTTAATGTATATTACACAATTTATAATTGGCTACTGCGGCAGCATGCTGAGAAATCTGCTACTTTTAGATCAATTGTGGCAATGCGAACACACTCAGACATCAAATTCGTTTGGACGCATAATACTCTATTAGATCGACAACTTGAAATCACACTAAAAAGGAAAACAGAGTTTGTGTGCTTACTTGATGGTTTTGTTGGTGGAGTCTGCTTGCTCCTGGCATCTGATCTTCTCAGCAGTAGCTCTCTCAAAGTCAGCAGTCAATTTATCAAGAACCTCTTCCAGTGCCTTGATCTTATTCTGGATGCCTCTCAACTTTTCTACGGCAGCGGCCAACTCAGCATTAGCTTTGGCCAAGGCCATACGTTTGGGCTCAACGTCACAGAACACACGGTAAAAGCTGCACAATCAGATATAATATTATTTTAAATGCATAACAGGTATTACAGGAAGTACATAGAACTAAATAGCACTGTATATAGCATTACATAATTATGTACATGTACTGGTCAAAATTTAACATGACTTTAGCATCTTTAGCACTTGGCCAATAACAAGAGTGTTGTTACTGAATAAATATTAGAAGTAGAAATATTGTGGCAAATGGTGGCAGGTAGAGCTAGCAAATAATATGTAGACTAAAAAGTGACCACTAAGTAGAGCCAACTATTACTATTACTAGAACTGCTACTGACTATCAATGCTATAACTACACTTTGTATCTCGCAATGTCACGGATAGCTATATTCTCTATAGCTGATTTGATGGCCGAGTGGACTAGAGCGGCGGATTAGCAATCTCAAGGCTGTGGGTTCAAATTCCGTGGTAGTCCACTCACTTATTGATATTTAAGTAGCCAAGTCTCGCAGGGAGTTTGTGTAAGGCATCCAATGCCTTATGGAATGCAGGCTGCGATTGACTGATTAGAGGGTGGAAGGCCGAAGATCGCTGGAGGGTGCTTGTACCCAGTGACCAGGTGGTAAATCAGTTAATTCCACTGCTTCAAAGTTCTGTCTAACATGTACATGAAGCGGTATATAAGCAAACTAAGTATTATCATTATTCTCCATGTCGCTGTCAGAAAGAGCAAGACTAGCGCAATTATAAGATGGAGTCTTTCTATTCCTCCAACACCAAGCCGGATTACTCCGAATACTGACTACAGATGAGCACACCTCTATAAAAGATGCCGGCGGCCTGGATTGAATGAATTTTCCTTTCATTATTTGTGAAGAGTTCAAACTAGTAACATCCACTGGCCTGGTTCTATAGAAAGGTTACGAAAGTAACCTGGGCCAACAGATTTTGTCAAGGGGATGCAACTCTAGCATCTAAAACTATCATTGTTCAGTTTAATGCTATACTATTATTATTATCAGAACCATATACATATAATTAGTTATACGGCTACGTAGGGCTACGTACAGCTATGTACGGCTTATACTTATATGGGTCTGATTATTATTAGTCTATTAGCTATTCCATAAAGGAGACACAGATTGGACATGCGCTGTAAAATATGACAACAGCTAAGAAGTAAGAAGACATTTTTACATACATGCGGTATATTTCAGAGATTCTTAAATATTTAAGGATCTCTGGATACTTCAGAATGCTCTCATAGGAAGAGACGAGTTGCAGACACTTACGTCACAATATTAACGGCCCAGGCGCAGAGCCCGGCGGCTGCAGCAGACTTTCCTCTAATAAAGTCTGGGTCAAACTCAGGGTCTAATAAATATGGATCTACAGCTTTAAGACAAGCGTCTTGTATATTCTCCTTGTCATAGTTTATCAAGGCATCAAGGAATCCATCAACCTAAGATAGTTGAAATTAGCACAAAAGAACATAAAAAGGAAAAAAACAAAACTAACACGGTCAAAGAGAGAATATAGAGCTAAACACATAAATAGCACTAAAATAGCAGCTACCAAACAGGTGGGCCCCCAAGCCGATAATCTCTTCTTTTCCGTACTTCTAACCAAAATTTAAATTATCGGCTTGGAATATCTGGCAAACTGTCTAACTAACCACAGGTTGTTTACTTACGCTACAATATTGATTGCCCAGGCACAAAGACCAGCAGCCGCTGCTGATTTCGCACGTATAAACTCTGGGTCAAAATCCGGGATAGCTAAGTATGGCTCAATGGCCTTTAAACAGCTGTCGGATATGTTCTCCTTGTCGTAATTGATTAGCGAATCAAGAAAGCCATCAACCTGTTTAATATGGCAACAATCTCACTGAAATATTCAGATAAAACTCACCATTCAACATTCACCAAGTACAGACCATATTTTAATATGCTCCAGGAAATTAATTATTTGTAAACTCTGTATGAACTGCAGCAAAGTAAGTTTTCTAATCGATTTAACAAATGGACAGTATATGAACAGTATGGGATTGGGTTTTATGGTGAAACTTTTATACCTAACTAAACATAAAATTCAACTTTGAGAGGATAGACTTTACCATGCACTACATAATTTCAGTGGTTAAGTAAATACTTTCAATATGTGTGTTTATGTTTTATTCATTCAATGGTAAAAGGGCCACATACAATCTGAGTGACTGTATCAAATAGTTTCATATGTCTGTAAACATGTACTACTTGAGTGATGTACTTACCTTTGCCATCATCACTTTAGATGCTTTCCAACTTCTGTCCTTTGGTACCTTACCACCAGGTGCCATAAGACACATGACAGCAGCTAATACACTAACTACAGCAGCTGGTGGTGAACCAAAAGACTTCAGCTCCGTCAAGTTATTCTGAAACAATAATATAAATTTAGTTGCATGTATAACAATATTATGACACCAGATGTATTAAAGTCTAATATAGCATAATGGTAGAATTATGTTACGTAACATATATTTGATGAATATATTTGGAGATTCTCTCGTTGTGTTAGCATTGTTTGTAGGATCTAATAGAGGATATTACTACAAACAGAACTACCGTATGCCAACACTTGAGAGAAATTGCAGTTACTACAACACGATGCTTTATACTGATGATATTATTATGTTATTATGTATGAGTAGTCACCGTAAGCAAAGTTAACAACACACATTAATGCTATATTATTTCACCTTATTGAGTGTGTTCAAAGCTTCTTGGGCAGCCAATAGAGCGGGCTCCGCTTTGGCAAGATCTGTCTCACAAGAAATTTGTGTCTTTGTTACTTCTTCTTTGATGACAGCAACCTACAACCACAATTGCATGTAATAAGATACAGTTTTACATGAATCTATTGTCTTACTGCATTAGAATAGTTCAGTAGTCAGCGCAGAATTGTACAACACAAACTGCTGCCACAGCACCGTAACTTTCCTGACATTAATCAAAAATGTGATTGTGACATTGAAGAAATATTAATATCAAATAGATTACAGCATGATTTGCAAATAAATTTTATTTTCCATCCATTTTATTTGGTGAATGCAACAATTACGTAAATTATCACTTTGTTACAATATTGGCGATATTTATAAATGAACTAAAGCTTAATTTAAATATGTGGAATTAATGCAGAGAGTAGATAGCAGAATATTCCATCTGTCACCAATCGTCACTAAAAGGGTACCTTCTGTTCTTCCTCATCAGCAATAGCTTTCTCTTTAGATACTTTCTCAGTCTCGGCTCCTACAATCTGAATGAGCTTGTTGGCATCTTCATTCTTCTGGGTCAGCTCGATCTCCTGAGCGGCTAACTTAGCCTTCAAATCATCTACTTGTGCCGCTACAAGGTAGGACAACTCCACAAATTAGGAATAGAAATACTCTGATAATAAAGGTGGACTTTCTTATATTTTGTTTAATTTCATGTAAATATCTCAAGGACTTGCTAATTTTATATTTCATTTCATAAATTCCTGGGATTTACAAGATACTTATGTATAGCGTTTATATCCAATGAAAATATTCTACAATCATTTATACTACGTTTTTATGAAAAGGTTGAAATGAAAAGACAAGATTGAGATGAATTGCACTCCAGATTTCAGCGGTAACGATTATAATATTTCCATGTTCCCCTCAGATGGATCACGTACCTGTAGATCTGAGTTTCTCCAGACCATTTTCAAGACGTTGCATCCTTCCTTGCAGCTCAGTATTCTTGGATGACAGGATGTTGAGGTAGAGAGCAATTTGTTCGAGGAAACTTTTTGGTGTAGTGTAGTTGTATCTCTTCTCATACTGCAGATACTTTATAGATGCTAAGTTTACTGACGTATGTACAAATGACATGAACTGGGCCACTGAGTCCTTGAGCTCGTCAGGCAAGTACTCGCTGTCATTAATGAATCTTCTGCTGACAGATATCAGAGCCTCCTGTGGCCACTCATGGAACCAATCAATGCTTGTACAGTTAACCACGCCGGGAAACTTTCGACCTCTGACTCTCAGCGTACTACCGACAGGTGAGAAGCAAAGTACGACCTTCAACATCCTACGAACACGCTCAATGAAGAATTTCCAGCAATTCTCTCTTGTATCTTCAAGACCTTGACCCTTAACCTCATTTCTGACACCATTGATGCAATTCTCTACGTCATCTTCCGGTAGCAGATCAGAGATCTCCCCAGTGGACAGTAGATCATTAACTAACACAAGGAACTTCTCATCAGTTACCTAGACAATGATTATCACATACAAAGCATGTCAAGGCAATATCAGAACAATAATTATTCATATTGTCATACAAATTACAAAACCAAATGTCCAACTCGGTTCCTGATTTAATGCTAACATTTTCCACAATCGCTTTCTACAACATCTTTTTAGTGGTTTGGCTTAACACTAAATTCTGAATGGTCTCCCCTTGTTGACATCGGCGCAGAAACGGAGACGGACGCGGATTGTTAGAACCAGGTTAGAACCAGGGTTGTCTATTAACATGTCTGTTAATAGACAACTCTGGTTAGAACTAACCAGAGTGGTCTATTAACTTAATTTACTTCAACAAATAAGAACCTTCTGTATGACAATGACAGCTAATTTGTCATGATCCATTAGGCAACATTCCCAATAATACATACCTGTGCATCTGTCATCAGGAACATACAGCCAATATTCTTAACTCCTGCTTTAATATAGAGACCAGCAAGATCAAGCTTCAGATCGAGAATAGAATAGCCCTTCCTAATGGTGATCTGGAAGGGTTCAAGTCCAGTGATGAAGCCAGCGATTCTAGCCAAAGACTGTTTACCAGACCCTAAGAGTAAATAAGAACAAATTACACGTAAATAAGAAAAAAGTAAATAAAAGTAAACAAGCAAATAAGAAAATTTGTTAAAATCTATCTTAAAAAATAGGCCTGTGTAGAATGGGCAACTACTTGATTCATACAAAACATACTACATAGATTGACTGATACAAAACATACTACATAGATTGACTGATACAAAACATACTACATAAATATCAACTAAATCTTTTAGATTTCTATTATTAAAGAGAGACAAACGTCTAAATTTAATAAGGGCTACATTAAGAAATTTTCCTCTCTACAAAATATCATTGTCGCATCACAATAATAGGAATTAGTAATATATAAATATTATTACAGTAATTATTGTACAAGTAGACATTTCTACAGCCCATAAATTATTACGATTATACCATCATATTGTGCAAGTCCATTAATATATTGGAGAAAATGTCCTAAAACACTGTAAATAATTTTGCCACCCACCTCCTACGCCGACAAGCAGGGCATTCCCTCTTGGAGACTCAAGGATTCTGCTGATTCTACAGATGTGCTCCATGGCGTCTTCAAACAGCACCAAATTCATAGCAGCATTTAGCTCATTGTAGTTTTCTAAAGCCTCCAACAGCAGCTTGTTCAGGGAGACCCAATCAGGCACAGGCATGTACTTGGGTTCTCCAATACCTGAAACATGATCAAATATATTATATATGCATATTATGATACGGAAAGCCATATTATCTTGCAATGAACATTAGCATTAGAGCATTAGCAAATGAGCAAAAATATCATCCCATATACATAGTACATGTACACTACATACATTTAAATGTACATTGCACATATATAAATCATGACATGCATGTATATTCATGTACTGATGCACTGTATATACATATTTATATACAATTATGATACAAAATATGTCATGGAATGCTCACTCAAATCCACTCAACCGCAATATATACATATACACATACACACATGCACACATACATATATACTTATATACATGTATATGTCATTGAATGCTCGCTCTAACATCTGGTGTGTAATGCTATGTATGCTAGACTGGTGTGTAATGCTATGTATGCTAGACTGGTGTGTAATGCTATGTATGCTAGACTGGTGCTTGACACTGTAAACAGACATGAGCTCTATACTTAGTCATTAGTAGTAGCAAATTGCTTGTCAGATTTGTTGTGATTGTTAATTTAATCAGCAGCCTTTACTTTCAGATAACATCCAATAATTTGTATCACTAAAATAATATTCAAAGATTGATTTTTAATGAACAGAGACAGAGATAACATTGATGGCAATGATAGTATACCTGTAGCAAAGTGACAGTATATCAGAGGCTTTCTCTGGAATATATCATCTGGCTCCACATCCTCAAATGACTTCTTAAATGCATCTCTCTGAACCTTCTGAAACAGCTCACAGTCTGCAGTTTCCACCATCTTATCTCCGTAGACTCTGTTAGCCTCGTGGCACCATAGAGCTAGCAAGTCTGTAGTAGTCTTAATACACTCTGGAGTGCTGAATAGCATTCCCTGTTAAACAGCAGATGACAACAACTCCTTGAATATCCAATCATTAGAACTAAGCTAACTCAAAAAAATTCCATGACTGAGTCTGACTAATTATAGTGTATGTCGTATTGTTTCTTATATGTCACATGCAAGCTATTTGGAGAGATAGAGCAGGGAGGTGAGAGGAGAATGAAGTTGTGGAATCAGCCAATCAGATGCGAGTATTCAATATCTCATGTCTCAGATCTTACGACACTCAGTTAACCAAGATAATACCTGATAAACTTCAGCAAATCGGAATGTTCAGCAATCATTTTATACTTTCCAAAGCATTCCAGTCTTAGCCTTGAGACCCGAGCTACACATGATAGTTTGTTGGAAAGGTCACATTCTGTTCCAATTAAACGGCTAAAATAAAATTGCTAAGAGCCAAAGCTAAAGGTGTTTTGGCTTTGGCTTTGGCCTCAAAACTGAACTCAAAACACGGAATAAACATAACTCATACGGCAGGGTTTTGCAGAGGTTTTTTCATTATCTATTGGTCTAATAATGTTATATAAAAATTAAGAGTTCGATCAATAAGCCATATTTTTATTTTAATTCTACACTATAAACCAGTGTTCTCGTACATCTACAAATGACTGAAATGAGTCACCCGGTTTCGGTGGCATCACTGGCATGTTCGAACGGGCGGAGGTCGTAAGTTTGAGAAATCGCCTTGATTAGATCACGAAATTGCACCACTGCTTCTCTCAGCGTGTCTCGTTCGGCGGTCACTTTTACAACTCGATGTTGAAGGTCCAAATTTTGCTTTTCTAAGTCTTGTTTACCTTCCTGGAGCGAGAATTTCTCGTGTATACGTTTCATTCTACATGAATGGGCATACCCGCGATTCTTCAACGTCCGTCTTCTCTTCTTTATATGTCTCGCCTGCTCTTTCGACATGCCTTTCTTCTTCACGTGCGAGTTGAGATCCTTCACGGACAAGCCGGTCAGTTCGTCGTCCGTCAAGTTGAAGTGGAAACGGGATGAAGTGAAATGGCCGTCTTCGCTGGTCACCGAAGGAGATGGCACGATTTCGGAGCCGGCCAAACTCTCTCTTTCGGAATCCGAGTCGTCGTCGTCGTCATCCCCGAGTGCCGAATTCTCCAAGAAATTCTGGATTGCGCTACCGCTGTTGTTGAACGCATTGCTGGCGAAATTATTCATGCTTTTCTGACCGATGTTCGTTGCCGACAACCAGCTAGTGTCGCCGAGAAGGCTGACATCGTTGTTCACGACGTTGGGGAACTTCTGCCCCAAATCTGCGTCTTCTAACAAAGACAAGTCGAATGACAAGTCCTCGCCGAT
>JAOQGN010054940.1:0-12658 GCA_027564295.1 Himantozoum antarcticum
GTTGAAAGCTTACATATGTTCAAATCCAAAACTCCTAAGAAATTTGAATATATCCCATTTTGAAAAATTCAGCAGAAATCACTTTATTTATGGATAGACCCAATTATATAAAATTTTAGTCTTTAGTTTAAATATAGCCCACAAAGAATCTACATAATTCAAATTACAACAAGAGTCTAAAATTTGCCCGCAAGTTTGCTCAGTGTATAGAAGAATAATGTTCAAATGGTTGTCAACTGCAATTCCTGTCTGGAAATTTTGGGTTAAACTATGCTAAATTCCCAATGGAAGGTATTGTAATTTCGTTAAAAATCCGTAATGTAATTCCGTAACGCTGTTTGGTTGAGAAATAATGGTCTGTTGAAAAATATTTTTCTGGCAATCTTTCAATTGCTTTACAAAACTGTCTTCTGACAAGTAAAAAAGTTGTCCTAATGTTATTAAAGCCGCAATAAAACTTTTCCATGTATTTAATGGGACGGAATTACAACGTGGGCTCAAGTTTTAGTTAGGCTAGGAAGTGCACTTACAGATATTAATTCACATGCAATTTTGCACATAGGTAGTCAGTGGGTAATAGATGTATGAGATCCTATTTAAAGTTATATTTTGCAGTATGTTATACATCTTTTGAGCTATTCAAAAAGGTGTTGATTTTAAGGTTAAAGTTTTTTTTGGAAAGCATTGCTTATACATTAATTTTGTTCAATTCTGAGCACAGCAATCTTATCATATTATGATATATTTTTGGAATGCTCGGAGTATTTATTATAAGAGTGGACCAGCCACTTTTTGCAAAGGCAGTTTTAAAAATGATGCCTTGGTGAACATTTGCTGAGAATTGCCCTATAGATTTATTTAAAATTATTATAATTTATAATTTAAATAAATATAGGTAGTAGTAGGAAGGATAGGTAAAAAAACAACAGAGTAGATTAGAAAGTAGAAAAAGAAATTTAAATAATTTAAAACTTCAAATAGAAAAGTCAAATTATCAGTTAGTAAATGGAAAAGCCAGCTGGTAATAAGTAATGTTAGTAGTAATAGTAGTAGTGATAAAAGTAGTGGTAGCCGTAGTGGTGGTGGCAGCACCACGCTATAGCTATCATTGTAGCGCAGGTGTTATCATAAAAACAACTAACGGCTCACTCCGCTTGCCTCCTGTCGTGGTATTATATATATACTATTAAATATAATTAATAATCATTAATAATTGATTAGATTTAGGGACCAAGTACCATTGCAGTGCTACATGTACAATTGCATTATTGTTTGAACAAATATTTAGGAAGCCAATCTGATTTACAATTCGACATCGGAGGACATGTGTGGAGACAACTCTTTATTTCAGTGAACTATTCTAGTTCATGCTATAACAGCTGGGCCCTTGGAACATGAGGTTTTTGGCTGTTGCCCGTGTCTGGTTGGCATATGCTTGCCACCTCCAATACATGCGTGCAGGTAGCATGGCACAATCACCAGTGTGACTCTTCAATACCTCACGCTTTGGTGAATTACGACTAATTAGACCATGGGTAGGTCGGACAATGTGAGAGCTGCCGGCCATGCATTAAATTGTGTTCCGCAGAGAATGTGTGTATGCAATTTAAAGATATCATTTTAATGTTCCTGTAGCTCTTTCCTTGGGACACAGTCTTTTATTTTCTAATCAATATTTATGCAGCTAAATCCGAGCTTATAATATGATGTATTTTTTGTGTTTCTATGCACTTAGGCAAATACGTACTATTCACTGGACCATCTGATAGGTAAGATAATTTAAGAAATTGGGGAATATATACTAGAATACCTGGATATGCAACTAACTTTCTAGGTGTGAAGCAGATGCAGCATGCACATTTTGTCAATTTTTCAAAATTTTCAGTTACCATTTAATGTTCATTTGATACTCAGATACATATTGCCAAAGATCACCAAGGAGTACCCAATGACCAAGCGGTAATAAGTTGTTTCTACCGCTTAGAAATATCCTTAATGGATTGTAGTTTGAAGTGGTATATAAGTGAGCTGATTATTATTAGCCTTATTGCCTCAATGATGATATAATATATAACAGCTCGCTAGATAATTTTTGTGATTGAGAGATTAACACACAGGATCAATGGCACTAATATATCATAATATATTTTACCCTACGAGCACCTATACGTTTTGGGTTGGCATTAATTTGCAAGTTTAGGGCTATGGGCACAATTACTGATTATCTGTACAGGTTAGCTCGATACAATGAAGTAGTACAAGTTTGATGTCAACTGAAAACTACATCAGCGACTTTTTCCCAAGCAAAATCTGCATTACACTATAGTGACGAACCAAAGATGGAGAATGGTACTCAAATATATTTATCGCTCATCTTTTATTTTTATGAATCGGTAATGAGACAGGGCTTCTCGTGGCACATCTAACATCGCTCGCTCAATGTTAGATATGTGGATATTTTGACGCATTAGATAAAATTGGCCACACAAAAAATGCCATGCTAACCAATTTTGTGAACTGAATTGTCAGCGAACAGGTCCGGCACCGCCAGCTTACGGCTTTTAATGGTTATCGTACATGGAAGGTATTAAGGTCTGACATATCATTAGAGCGGAAAGGAGTTGAGTTCGAAACTTTAACTCCAGCAATTATTGTTTGGAGTGTCAGAAATTGAGTTCGAAATCTGAATCCAAGAAATTGTTTGTATTGGATCAGAGGCTAAGCTTCTTCTAAGCATCATTAAAACATCTACACTATTAAACAAAGCGGCAAATGAAAGCTAAGATTGAGTAAATATTATGAACATAATGCAATATATGATATGGAGGCTAGAATGTTATAACTCTGTCTTAGATGTTATTCATTAGGTATAACCTATAACTAAATTGATTCTGGTTCAGATTTCAACTGGCAGTGAAATAAAACTTTGCAAAATACTGAGTACCATTACCTGAGATTAATCACAAGGAACAGAAAGTTTGTTAGGAAAAAGCTAATAGCACAGCACAACTTTCTAATTGGTGCATTTGCTTGTATTATGTAGGGTGAGAGTGGAGGCTGAATACGATTCTACTGTCAACATCAATGACATCACTGCTCTTTTCTCATTGGTCGATGTCAATATGGCTTCCTTTTTAGATAACTATGTGCATGCCATAAATGCTATAGGTAAGTGTATAGGCTAATTTGAGGTGGTAAACACTTCCCCTGCTCAGCCAATCTTGTCTCCCTGAAAATGTTTACACTGGCAAGTAGCTTTACGATAATAGTTATTATGAGACGCATGTTGAAGTATAGAATTAGTTATTATTTAAAACCAACAGTTTCGACCAATAATTCCTTGGTCATCATCAGGGCATAAAATGAACAGTTTGTATTTTATACCCTGATGATTCTTGGTCGAAATTGTTGGTTTGGAAAATCACTAATTTTAAACTACAACATGCTTCTCATATTAACTTTTATCTTGTCTCTCAAATATATTGGTCGGGACTGATGTAAGATTCTCAATGGGAATGGTTGGCTATGCCAACTGGCTATTATTCTAATGCAATTTAATGAAAAGCTACAGCATTGTGCGGGATACAGATATCATTGATAATAGCCAATTTATACCATTTTTATATAATATTACAATTCTAAGTGTGGCATAGGGAGTAAGATATTGCTTCCATACTTTTATCTCATATTATTTGACTATTCAGTATAATTTTTGGTTTGACGTAGAAGCATGGATTAAATTTCAAAACATTTTTTAGTCGTGCGTTTTCAATATTCTTGTGAGAACCAGTAAACCAAGAGATTTGGGAAATTTCACTCTTAGATTCGCTCTGAAATTATGAATCTAATTTCTGCATGCACTGCCTCCCTCCACCTTCTCAGTGTGGCATAGACATACACATATGTGCACATTCCAATATTGATGCCGTCTCAACCTTTCAGAAAAAGAAACAACAAATAATTGTGATCATGACCTTTGCTCAGTTCCAACAATAATCATACGTGAACATTAAAGTGTAACTATTCATCCCATATTATTACATTCTTCTTCTATTAGTTGCAAAAAATACTTAGCTCTCCACCTCGGTGCCAATTTGAGATATTGTGACACATTCATTACTCTCCCCCCTACCAGATAAAGCACAGACTGTTACTTACTTTAAATATCTATTGTAGTGGAAATGCATCCCCTAACCGTCGACCTCAAAGTAGTAGCCTAAGTACCCGTTATCGCATGGTATTGAAAGGAATGGCTGTTGGTCACCTTCAAGACATTAGAATAAATAACCGACCCCAGCCATACACTTTTTCTATATTACTCTTGTTATATTTTGGCTTTTTGCTTGTTTTACTATTTATTTTATACCTTTCCGTCCTAAGACTCTCCCACCAATTTTAATATATAAAGGGCTTGTAGTTCTTGGTGGGCAACATCAAATGACAAACTTTGTAAGCTACGGTTGTCTTCATTTTATTATAGCATACTTTAAATATATTAATTTTACAGTGTTGGTCCTCGCCTTGCACTGTAATGTGTGAATCGGTCCTCCCTTCCCCTCTCCGACTATGAGCAGACCTTCGCCCATGCATTATTATCTCCTGTCTGATCTACATTATGTCGGCCAGCGAGACTGCATTAAACTCAGAACGCACGAGTTAGCCGCTTATTGCTGCTTGGGCTCCATAATACATGTAGTTTATCCTCACTCAAGGCAGTGGGGACAGACAATTATATAGCGGCAGCAGTGACATAGTATGATTACACCTGCTGAAACCCAGGCAGCTTGGCTACCCCCAAGTCCCTCCAATGTGACAGCCGACCACCGGCATCCAAACGTCCTAGTCTCCCTGTAGGTCTCCAAACTAATCCTATGCCTGCGAGGGAACAGAGCAAAATCCCAACGGAACAGGTACTCCAATGTTTCACAGAGGGGTGCGAGACTATTGCAACCAGAGCGGCAGGGGGACCTTTCCAAACGCCTCCCCTGACAATTCAATGGAGAAGGAGACGGAAGACTTTGCATAAGATTTCTCCAAGAGGTGGTTGAGGCAAGACAATGGGAACAATCAACCACCCTAATTCATCTGAAGGCGGCTGCAAAAGGAAAACCAGTGAGTGAGGCAGAGGGGCCAGCCAAGCCAGCATTTACACCACTATGAGGCAGAGTTCCAAAGGAGACGCTCGCTGTCGGCTGAGCCAGTTAATAATGAACCAGGAACGCCCATCTTGGACCATGCGACAGTGACAGAAATACTGATGCAGCTAGCCTATGCTGATCTCCCTCTGCATAATCGGGAACAGATGACTCTGGACAGCTTCTGTTGTACACATGACGACATATCACTACATCGCGATCTGCTGACCCTACAGTTACCTCACCCAGTGGCAGTTAGCCTAGCCTATCTTCAAAACTGATCCCATTGAAGTCTGTGACCACCTTAGACCCACTATGCCAATGAAGAGGATGGCCAGTTCAGGGTGTGAGTGGGACCCTCCCCTCTAAGGAGGAATGGTCAACCTTCTCGCCACCACAGCACAACAAGTGACTAGACAGCTAAACCAGCTATGGCCCAACATCTACTCCTCCCTATAAATTTGATAGCTTGGCTAGGACAGTAAATAAAGTTGACAACCATACTGAATCCTCCAATCCAACTGTAGATTGGTGCATTTGTGAAGAATGGGCAGAATCGTCTGTTGAGGATGAATGGGAGAGGGCGTCATCTTCCTGTGACGCCCTCTCTCAGGAGAAGCCTCAGCCCCACTAGAACTCATGCGGTATTAATAGTCACATCCCCCATGCAAGCAGAACCGCTACCCATAACCCAACCTGAAACAGAACCAAAAGGGAAGTACTGTTCCCCTCTCCTAATTGAGCTCAATCTACTAGCAAAATAAAGCCCCATAACCTAAGTAGGCTCCATTCCATAGGACGGCTAGGATCTGTGCCACCTCCCCTACCCAACCAACCTTGTAAACATCCTAGATTGTATGGCCCTAGCTCCAATAGACAATGCGTACCATTAGTGAGAATTGGTGTAGAGTTGGGCTCTATTGGCAACTGGTGAGAGTTGCCCCCTATCAAACTCAGAAAAAGTTACAAAAACATCTACATCTCAGTAAACTCGAGACTGTTGCTATCTTGTACTAGTATTTGCAGAGTCAAACTTGAACCGGAACTCATGCCCTGCAGAGAACGTATACTCCGACAGCTATGATGATGCAGACTACCATACTATTGTCGTAAACTCGTTCCCCTGCTGTATACACTCCCTAGCCATGTACAATTAAGCCTCTTGTGTTGTAGTATTGTCCCTTTGTTTATTACCCCTTAGCCCTATATTGTAACAAGGGCTGTATCATCTTGTTTCTCCCTAGTTTTATTATGGGAATATTATGAGAAGCCTTGCCTTCGTTGTATTTACTCAAGGGCTTATAAACCTCAAGCTATGTTTTTACCATATATATACCCCATGAGCCACATGGCTCATTGCTCAGACTTATTACCTAATAAAGTACACATCCTCAGCAACCTACACTCCTCTCTAGTGATTCTACTCTGTTTGGCAAGCTTACAACACTGCCACAATTGGGCACCCCTCTACTATTTTGATAGATATTTTACGGAGACTTCTACGGAGCGACATTATTCAATCAAAGTAACCAGTAATCTCCTCACAATTAGCTAATATGCAACCCTATTAGCTACACCGGATTTACACCCGATATAATCCGATGTAAATCGATTTGACATACTTTCTGTAATTTAGTAGATATGTACAGTCGATCTACCTACTAAGCTATTGACATATCGACATGGATCAGCTGACACAACAGATGTCAGCGGTGCTTTAACCACAGGCTCTCTGGGAGGATTTCAGTTTAGGGAACGGTCTAATATATAAAAGTGCCACTTCGTTGGGCATCAATCGCATAGAGTGTTTATGGACAAAAATTGACACTCTTCTCTCGCAGGAAGGTAGTTTGGGTAGGCCTACGACTCTTGGTTGGAAACACTTCATTTATCGATGCTTGACATAAAATGGCTACTGCATTGACAAATCCTAGCAATACAAGGAGGGATGAACCGACGTTCGTTCAGTCAGATTTCTGATGGTCTACAGTAAAGGAATGTTTTTGATTTTATGATTCTCTATATCGGACAAGGAAAAATAATCTTTAAAAATTTGCATTGGAATTTCATTGACAATCGGCAATGTCCATTTCAAATTTATCGCAGAACTACCCACTGCAAAAAACTTTCTAAAAAATCTTCTTGCACAAAACAGGTATCTACATTCTTCCTCAAAAGTAGTCTACTGAATGGAGTTCCAAATTTGAACATGTACTCGTCATTGGTTGGGTTTGACGTTTTAGTTTCAGATGAATAACCGCCGGAATGCTTCGTATATAATCAGAAACATGTACCACAAGCTGGTATTCAGGCACGAGTCAGCCATGTGGCTTTATATTTAGAGATGCGACTACCATACTGTTAGTTGGAATATCCTACACCAGCCTCAAGGAATGCAAAGCCAGGTCAATCAGGTAAACCCCAAACCAGTAAGGATAATACAACAGGTTAATATATATTGCTATTGTCAAACAAATACTATACAAAACAAGTTGCAAAACAAGTTTATGTGGAGGTAGAGTAGGTCTACTACAGGGATGCCCAAACGGTGGGCCCAGGTCCTTTTCAGGACCATATAAAATGTTACAGGCCTACTTATTAGTTACTGCTTATTATTTAAGTATAATATACTGCTTAGTTGCGCATTATACATCATACACAGTATTCTATAATGTGTATAATATACTCATTATACATTATATTATACTTATTATGCATTTTACACAATAATATAATAGAATAGAATATAATACACAGTAAATATAGTGAACACCCAAATTATACTTTAAAAAAATGAGAAGTACTAGCAGCAACTCGTCGTCAAAATTGTGCCAAGACCCTTAATTTTACAAATTTTTGATGCTAGGACCTTTTGCTGCTATAATTGGGCACCCCTACTATTTTGACGGATATTTCGACTCCCCTAAATTAAGTCTTTGCGGAACGACATTATTCAATCAGAGTAACCAGTAATCTCCTGACAATTAGCAAATGAAAATGGATTTCAAAAATGACAAAACCGAATAGGTTATGTAACCCTATATCAAACCTGATATAATCTGATATAAAGCCACCTACTAAGCTCGTTACATATCAACATGGATCAGCTGACACAACAGATGTCAGTGATGCTTTGACCACAGGCCCTCTCGGAGGATTTCATTCCAGGGAACTGTTTAATATATAAAATTCCACTTACTTGGGCATCAGATCGTATAGAGTGTTTGTTTATGGACAAAAGTTGACACTCGTAATCTCTCACAGGAAGTTACACTAAAGAATTTCATAAATATTTTGTTTCATAAACTTTCATCACCAGGTCTGCACATTATAATAAACATGTTAATGTTATGCTTCCATTGATAATGCGAGTTTAACTTTATTTCATACTGCAAACAATGAATGAATCGAAAGAATGAATCAACATGATTGGTCAACCTAAATTAACCAAGTCCATCATAGACACCTACACCATCATAGACACCATCACCAGGTCTGTACATTATGCTTCCATTGATAATGCGAGTCTCCGATTAAGTGGCCTTCCCTGCTGTAACTATTACAGTTCTATTCCATGTCCATGGCTTTAGCTTGATTAACAAAGTCCATCATAGACTCCTACCATCAATACTATCAGGCCATTGTAGGTCACAAAAGGGCAAACAACTCCTCTTTTCAGACATTGCTCGCTAATCAAAGACTAGCGATGCTCGTCAGACGTTCAGACGTCAGAGTTCATGTCTTCAGCTTCGTAAGGAGCGGATGTGAACAAACCATGTGACCAATGACCAACTTAGAACATTGGATTTTGACCAATTTCTTAATGTATGAACTTAGTAAATTTGCAACTCCTTTGATTGGTGGAGAACATGTTACGAGAGAACAACATTGTAATTTATGCACATTTTAGACAGCACAAGCAGTTGCACCAGAAGTTGCACCAGCAGCTGCACTGCCAGTTATTCCTAAACTGATGAAAACAAAGCTAGCAGCGTTGCAACTTTAGAATAATTGTGCCAAATTTGTGGGAAGACAAGGTGTTGAAGAAATGGAATATAATGGTAATGATAGTGCTAGTGCTAGGGTTTCCAGGTTGGACTACATACTAAATGTTCACGACTGAGAGGCTCTGAAACTAGGTTATAAAACTGTAATAAACTCCCTATCTTAAGTTTCTTCTTAAACATGTTCCATTCTTGAACCACGGCAACTAGCTAATGAAAAACACACTTCCAGGCTTCTTGACAACAAACATTGTAATGCATCGTTTTGAGGACCTCGAACACCAAGCCACCAACTAAACACCAACTAAACACCAATGCAGTAAATTTACTGAATAACAAGCATGATGTGACAGCACAACTTCAGTTGGAGCACCGAATATAAATATATAGTGGGACTGCACGACTGCCTGTAGCGGGCCATAAAAAACTCTGGGAGTCCCTCAAGTTGCTGTGTGCCATTGCCGCAATTATATTTTGGTATTCTCTAGTGATTTAGTGTCAACTTGACAATTGGCAAGTCTGTCCTGTAAGGAATAGTAGCACGAGACTTTCACAATTCTTCTAAGTAATCATTTTAAAAATTGATCTGTATACAAATTATGCCAACACTAAACACAAACTTGGTGCTGGCACGCATTCCAGCACGATGTCTACCCATAACAATCTCTGCTTACAAATCATCAGTATTTCACAGGATGTTAGGAGAAGTGTCACCACAGTGACAATCACAACAGCATGCGATCTCTATATGATCTATAAGAGAGACATAATTACAACAATTACTACAATTCTTCGTTGAACCGACTTGTTGGCCCCAATATGACAATCAATGAGCACCAATATCACAAATTCGTAATAAAGGTGTACGGACAATAAGCTCGTATCTATTGCAAGACAATAACGCCACAAAATATGCCAAGGTTCACGAGACGGCCAATGTGGTGCCCACAATGATGGGGAGGAAAACTGCAAGGAAAACGTTGGGAGGAAAACTGCAAGGAGAAGTTGGTGGAGGTCACCAAGTCTCTGCATAAGGAAGACAAGGTCAAAGTCACCGACAGTAGCCTACAACTACTGAGAAGTAATCCCGAGTGGTTTCCTAAAATCACCATGTAGTAGCGACTGAACAGTGGTGAAAGTGTTCAACCCCCGACAAGAAGCCTACAACCACCTAAAGTAAAGTAGAACCACCCACCACCGCCCACCACAAGTAAAAGTGGTGGTGAAAGGGCCTACATATCTACAACCACAAACACATTAAAAGCAACATACAAAGTGCTCTTATAATCCGAAACAGATTCTGTGCACTGTAAATGGGCTTGCACAGCAATTTTGTAATTAATGCCATGAAAAAGATCAACCTGCACAAATCTTGCCGCCAATTACATCATGGACCAAGTTTTTCTGGAACTCTAGACCGAGAATCTCAGGAAAAATAGTTCGTTGAAATTTATAAAAAAAAGATTTTGACAGTATGTATGGTCAGTACCAGTAGCATTTACAATGACTGAAGAGTAATACAATTATTCTTGTTGCAAAAAAAAAGGGTTGTCCACTACTGGAAGCACTTGCCAGTGACAGCAAAATAAAAACGTCCGCTGTCCTGTAAACAGATGTTGACCGGTACTAACAGAACCTGCCAGTGACTGTTAGAAAAAATACCGTGGTACTGTAAACATTGAATATGTGGACCAGTAGTGACAGCACTCCACACAAATGCCCTGTTAATAATGCTAATATATGCACTAAATGTGCAAGTGAAAAGTCAAATACATGTGTTACTGTACAAATAAGATTGTTGAGCTACCTGCACTAAGAGTGCAATAGTTGTTGTACTGTAAAGGACTGGTGGTAATCAGCATCAATAATAGGAATGGTCAGATGGCAACTACTTTGTACAGCAATGATATATTTTGGATTGAAGTTCAGTTTTTGACCACTACTACAACAAACTAGCAAAGAGCTCTTAGCAACTGCTGAGCTATGTTTAGCCAATAGCCATACAACTCCTTCAACACTGTAACGAGCATAAAGCAACTGGTTAAAAAAAAGCTTCCAACAGGAAAACCAGTCAAAAACAAGCAAATAAAATCAATTCTTTATTGGTCATAGCACAGAGCCCGCGACTAACTGGACTCCATACAACTAATTGTTTCAAGTGCAACTAAACTAACCGATTTAAAAATTTATACAAATTATGCCAACACTGCAACAACACTGCAAACTTGGTGCTGGCATGAACACGATGTCCAGCCATAACAATCTCTGCTTGCAAATCATCAGTATTTCACAGGATGTTAGGAGGAGTGCTACCGCAGTGACCATCACAACAGCATGTGATATCTAACTGATCTATATGAGAGACACAATTACAACAATTGTTACAATTCTTCATTGAACCGACTTTAAATGTTGGTCCCAATATGGCAATCAATGATCACCAATATCACATATTCATAATGAAGATGTTGGCTCCATCTCGGGAGATGGACTTGAAGCTTGTATTTGTTGCAAGACAATATGGCCACAAAATGTGCCAAGGTTCGCTAGGTGGACAAACCAGTGCCCATAACAGATGGGAAGAATATTTGTCTGCAAGGAAGACAAAAAGTGGTGGAGGTCACCAAGTGACTGCATGAAGAAGTCAAGGTAGCCATCTTCAAGTCAAGTCACCGAGAGTAGTTAAAAGTAAAATACCTGTGCATGCTACTGTAAAAAAAAGAGTTTTAGGAGCATTATTAGCTGCACTAACAGTGCATTAGTTTGTTGTGCTGTAAAAGACGGATGGTACTCAGCATCAGTAAAAGGGTTGGTAAGATGGCAGCCACTTTCTCGGTACAGCAATATATTTTTTTTTTTGCCGAAATTTAGTTCTTCAAATACATTTAGCGACCTCTGGAAACGCTTGGGGGGACCACTACAACAACTAGCGAAGAGCTCTAGCAACTACTTTCATTTATTGGCAATTTAAGCCATACAGCTCTGATAAGACAATTTCAATACAGCAATGAACAAAACACAAACCTGTAAAAAAAATTTCCAAAACGAAAACCAGGCAAAAGCCGCCAAAAAAAATGTCCGGTTCTTTCAACAAATCCGGACTGCCACAGCAACTTTTACAAATACGAATTCACATGGTAACCTTGATCCTGATGGAGATCAGTGATGACGACTCTCAAAATAACATTAATATTTCGCACTCTTGGAACTGGACATCTGGTCATACCAAACACGGGGGTGTAATTACCTTGTGTAATTACCTAAGGCCCGGCCGGAGCTTTGACCCACTGTCTAAAGAGTTGCAAAATCTTACCCTGCACTTAATAATACTGTATACAACTCACAAATTGTTTGTTGAAGAACATTGCCGATTTAATAATTTTCTGCTAAAATATCTGAACAGTCTCTGAACAAGCTTGAGAAATTATTTTTATTCTGTAGTGCATATCACAGAATAATCTAAATAGTGCATATCACAGAATAATCTAAATAGTGATATCATTTGTTATTGCCTTCATT
>JAOQGN010055051.1:0-12656 GCA_027564295.1 Himantozoum antarcticum
CGGTAATAAGTTATGTCCACCACTTAGAAGTTACTGTCTAACAGTTTCATTAAGCGGTATATAAGCGAACTAATTATTATTATTATTATTTAATTGTGACAATTTATATGCACGTTATATTTCACTGATAATTTTGTAACATGGTTTTCTATATTGAATTTCTGTGTACACAGCCGAAGCATTATTAAACGGTACCAAAGTGGAAGCTAAAGAGTATGTAGCAACAGAAAAACATATGGTTCTATATATGTCTGGATCACCAGATGCTAATTCAGCAACTAGTCAACTGACACTGTGTGTGTCGTGTAAACTCTACACTAATTTCTCACTAGAAAGTTTAGGAATTGATGTAAATAGCTCATCAACTGAGAGCGTACTATTGTAAGCAAGTTTTCGTGTGATAAAATCTGCACTGCCACTTTAGCTTAAGTTATTTTATTACTTCACCGCATAATTTACGTATTCACTCTTTGCTTTATGTTCCACGCTTAACTTATTATTATTACCTAATTTCTGTGCTCTAAGATATCTTCCTGTGCCATCTTCAATTCCCCAATAAGTATTGTACTAAATAATAATTAGATTGCTATTTGACAACCAAAACAAAAGACATTTTGTTGACCTCCCATGAGTTCGTTTTGGACTTACACAGGTTGATATTTTATCACCTACTTTCCCTTGATCATTTGGTTTTCACTGGCATCAATTTCGGCTGTTTCTGACTTGTGGCGATGAACCCGCACACTAGTTATATTTATTCTGCAAATACAAGTTCTATGACTTTAAATGTAACAAATGCTATCAGATATGGTATATGTTCTGTTGAACTATTAATGTCATACAGTATACACGATGAACAGTTTCATTGTTTTTAAGACGGAGATTTTGCAAGAATAATTTTACCACTTATCACAGAGCAGGATTTTTAAAAGTTAGATTATAAATATGACCAGATACTATGTTGTGTATGGAACACAAGTGATTTGCCTGATAAAAATAATGAGTGATAGCTAGTTCGCTCGTTCACTTCAAGCACGTGAACGAAGTGAAGTTGTCTGCCCCCCTTTTCTTTGCCCAACTTTCTGAGGAAGTTGGGCGAAGAAAATGGGGCAGACAACTTCGCCTCGCCCACGTGCTTTGACTAAGTGATAGCCAAACATTTGAAACTTGTGGACACAGTAAACGTCCTTGAGGTGATCCAATTGCTATAAATGTATGATGTTGTAGTTCAACTGTGCCACACAATATCTGATGTCATCGATATACAGTCATGTATTTGTATACAGAGTACAAGCAGCTTAAATGCCAGCTGAAACTAATTGATTTCGAGTGTGTTTTATTTTATCACTATCTATATTATGTGTTCATCTAACATGCTTTAGGTTTAGAGACAACTCCAACATCAGCACCAGTAGGTTCTCAGACATACACTGATGCGTCTATGGACGATGCTGCACTATATAAACAACGTAATGTTCTAAAACAATACTTGTTTCTTGCACCATGCCACCAGCCCAGTAACACATTTATTAGTACTGGATCTAAGAATGTAACTTATAGTCACGTAAATCAGTGCATCGAATGCAGCTATTCCCAAAGGTAATAGTAAATCCAACTATCTACAAGTAAATGGTAACCTATGATCTATAATCAAATTCTTAATTCTTAATAATCAACTTCTCGACAACGATTGTCTCAGTTGGCAATATCAATCCATTTGTAACAAAATTGTATACCGATTACAATTAAATCTGACCAGAATATCATGCATTTCTAAATATGCTCTGCTCTATTTTATGTGTTTTATATTTTTATAATCATTTTTGTATACTAATTTGCTTTTACTTTCAGCCACTTCTCTTTATTTGTCTTTACGTTTTGAATGCTGACTTTCTTTGGCTTATTGTTATGCTCTATATATTTGGTTTCTCTTTAGCTTACGTAATGGTGCCTAGTTTCAACCAATTACTGTATATTGCTAATGTGGAGTATTGGGTTATATTCTTATGGTACAGTCTGCCATTCTTTCCAGCACCATTGCAGATTTCCCCCACTACCCCAGTTGATCAGCATTTAAATTCTTTCATCTAATTGATGATCTGAGAAGGTAAAATGCATGCAATTGTAATTCTGATATCCACCTGTATATCAAGAATCAGCAGTGATTATCAAATTTTGATTATGGTAAACACCAACAGCCATGCGAAATTATCTTGTTTTCCCTAATTTGTGAAACTCAAATCATAGTAATCAATTGGTCGCTGAACACTTAATCAACATCAATCAGCGAGCACACAACTCCTAGTTTATATTCAAAACCAGGGAGGCACAACTTTGAACATAATATATTTGGTAAAGTCCTCTCAATTCTGAGTAGTAATATTGCTGTCATATCTTGAAACATTGATTGCTAAGATAGTATTTGCTATTGCTTAAATTTGAACGATACGTGTGCATGTTATTTGGCTGCCTTTTTATATCGCTATTTCATAGTTTATCCATTGCTCTCTAGTGTTGGTGACCCTCAAAATCTTACAGAGATCTGTGAGACAACTAAAGATAAGTACCAAATTGCACCCATTTTATTTCTTGTGTCTATTACATCTTTGTTCAATGGTACTAACTTTCCAGTCAATTACATTATAGCTATATTTTTATACATACTTGATTTCATGCACTGGCACTTATCTTATGCTGGACAAACACCTCACTACATGCTGCAAACTACTCGCTATACTAGCAAAGGATTTTTATACAGTTGGATTAGATGTCGAAATCTCTTTGTCAAATGCATATTTCTGATGATGCCAATTTCATGGAAAAGTTTGCAATTTGATTAAACTGGAAATATTAGTGTCCAACGTGGTTCATATATAGCTGCATAGAAATTGTATCACAAACTCACAGTGATGCGCGAAGCTGTATTGCACGAAGCTATTACAAGATAAACATTTGGAAAATCTCCGATTAGTATAATTTCGCCTATTTTTGTAGCAATCCCTTGTTTAATATTCAAGTCAAGATTCACTAATAAATTTACGCTTTTGCAGTTTTTCCTGTATTGACTACATGGTCGATTTCAAATTATGCCGGCAGATATGATCTTTTTCTGAGTTATTTGTAGCAGATTTTGCCAAGTTTTGAGCACAGCATAAATACAGGATTGTGTGTATTATATATGCATGTATATATAATACATATAGTTTATATATATATATATATATATATATGTATACATATAAATTTACTTGCCGTCTGCTGAACTAGAAGCAGATTTGACATTACATACTAGGAGCCATCAGTGACTGTCATTGTGGTTAAAATAGTGTAACATGCTTTGGTTCAAATTTAACGTACTTTGAGAATTTCTTGCGTTCAACTCATGCGCTCTGCTATTTCACATTATGAGTGTTCAACCAATCAAATGGAAAATAAATGTGAGAAAACAGCATTTGAATGTATGCAGAACGAAGCAGCGTTAGCTGTCACAGCTTTAGGTCATCACCTCAGGCATTTCCAGCTGCCTCTTGTTGCTGCTCACCCTTGCTATTATATATTTCTGTTGCATTGCTTCCAACTTGTGTGACTTTTGTTTTTACGTACTGTCTATTATTATCACATATATATCCATGTTTACTAATACCCAATTTGAATTTAGTAATTATCCTGTGATCATGATTTAGATCTCATCTCTTGTTTCTTTGCCTCTATTCGAATATATTCCTGGTCGAGAATAATATTCTTAATCTATTTACAATTGATTACATGTATTATTTTCTTATTATATATATTCTTTGATTCCATTTCCTTGGTGTGATTTTGTCAATTTGTCATCCGGTTGGAGTGTTTCAGATTTGATTTGATTGTGTCATATTTGGTTCTCATGGTGTCCAAATCTGATAAATAATTTTAGAGGTGTCTTCTGGCGCAGACGAGATATGACGGTTGTCGGTTGAGATAGACTGGAGATGATGGTTGACATTAACCTACTGGCCAGATATGGTCAGTGGTTCAAGATTGAACCTGTTGTTTAGGCACTTTGGGCGATTGAATGAATATAGGGAAAGATGAAAGGGATCCAAATTGCTCCATTTTGAGTCCATTGTGAACCATTAGACTCCGTATCGTCTTGATTTTTTACTCTACCAGCTCGAATTTACATTTGTAGTATTTTTTAATTGTGTACAATGGGTTTCAAATTCGTAATAATAGGTAAAGGCTGTGATCGCTTGCATGCATGTAGCACGAGTTTGGGGCGGTTATAGCGTATCAGTAGTTCACTTCATTTGTGCTTTATAGTTTATAATAATTATTGCTTTGCATGTACATAATTATAGCCAGCCATAAACGACTTGACGGACATACTTTCTTCTATCCAGGTAAGTATTTAGATAGCTGCCAACTGTTATGTCTGCATGCTAATGCCACTTTGCTTTGTTTACCTTGCAACAGATCTTACGTAGCAAACAGAGTGCCCAACACAAACCTCTATCTCCTGGTGCTTGAGGGGAACTGCACCTGCGATGTACAGACTGAAGATATCCTTTACATACATGACTGAATTGATGAATAGATGATTTTGGTATTATACCATTCTGATATGGAATATGGTGCTATTACCTTTTGGCTAATCGTTTTATGTTGATTCAAATGGTAGTAAATATGGTAGTAATGAGTAGTAAACATTGAGTTACGTAGTTGTTACCAAAACATCTAGCAATGAAATGATGCAAAACAAAGTTTAGAGCGATATCTCACTGCATATAGTCATTGTACCTCTTCTAGCTAGATCAGAAGGTACAATATAAGTGGGTTACTATGTTACTATTACTAGTAATTACCGTGAATGTTTGTTAGCATTGGACTCCACAAGAACTATTTATTTATATTTATTATGTTTGTTATAATGTGTGGCACACAAATGTATTGAAAAGGAAAGCCTCTTCAACTAGACAGGGCTCTAGGATTCAGATTAACTTTTTTTTACATCAGTAGGAGTATACTCCTGTTACATCAATTAACTTCATTCAATAAGTAATCTTTCCCTAATTTGTAACAGCATTTCCGAGCATGGTTTTGTCAACCCACCCCAAGGCCCAAACACTCTTTTATGACACAGCAAGTACGCGTTTTATGTTTTGCATTTATAATATGCTGTGAACTGTCATACCTTGGTCTTTGCCATTGACTTTCCTTGACGGCTGTGCACAGTATTGCATAGAAAGACATGAGCTAAGGTATGGCTGTACGGAAGAATCAATGAATATATACAGAAGGCCACCTACGGCTCATGGAAGTGCTCCACCTCCTGCAAAGAACTCGCAACCACAATACGAAGAGGTTTGTTACTTTTCTATGGTGCTGTGCTACTGGATGAGTAGCAGCATCCTTGCTTGTTGTCCGTCAAATAAAATGCAACTTGATGCCACACTACTATGATTGTGGCATTACTATTATAGCAATGTCAAAAGAAAAGCACCTGGTTAAATTATGTACACGAGTCGAAGTAGCTTCATACGAGCTGCATAGCTAGTATGGATCTTTGGTTGGTGTAGCTCAACTGCAACGCTTCATGTAACTTTCCACACGATATCTTAAAAGTCATATTACTAGCCAACTGCACTGGGAGTTATCTGCAGCTGGCTTGGTCACAGTGCAGCTGGCTTGGTCAGCAAGCCTACGTGTTGTTACCTTTGTATGACAAGGTAACACTACTTGGTATATGACATAAACAGTTGCTGGGTTTGTAAGGATCCCTAACTTACACAAGCAACTCTCTCGGCAAACTGGTATTATTTGTTATTCATAATTTACTAGTAACCAAGTTCGAGATCTCTTTACATACGATCTTTGCTATTTGTATTCAAGTTGGTATTTTAAGTTTTGGTATTTTTTAGGAGCTAGAAACGTGTGGCAGTTCCTCATCTCTAGATGCATCTCTAATGGTGATTATAAGTATTCAAGTACTGGTACATCGGATATGTAGCTAACGCTGTCGCCACGTCAACGGTAGTTGACTGACATTGTACATTGTAATAAGCTTTTGTTACTTATTTTGTTAATACCAGCCGTCTGCCAATACGTTGATGAACAGCAGCTTTTCTTGTGCATTACACATCCTTGAAAAATGAAAAGCTATTACTAATTGTTTTGTTCATTCTGTGATTTTTTTGCAGTTTCTAAACTTTTTAATCGCATGCCCTGGACTAAAATAAGGGTTGACGCAGATATATGGGTTCACGCAGATCTAATCAACTAATAATTTAGTTAAATAGTACTAATGGCTTCAGTACTACCCTAATAGCTTATACCGTATATGCAATTTCAATGGATAATTAGCTAGTAATGTAATCAACATCCTTATATTTTTTTTCTTTGATTTTTATGTATTTATTAGACAAATAATATTAATAAAGTAGCACACTACATAAATATAAATCTACCTACATGTTGTGTTTTAACGTATACCATTACAAGATTTACAAACAAGTGATGGGCGCTACTCATTCCAATACCAGATAATTCGAATTTGATTTGCCCAATTCCCAAACAAGCGGCACTGCACCAAATGTAACATGGAAAATCACTATAACAAACTAATGTCACTGCAGAGCTGTCATAGAGGCCATTTCCACTGATCCTTGGGTGCTGCTTCAACTAGAGGCTCCCACGGTTGCCATGCCAATACCTTCCTTGCCAATGATAACTCTCTACTAGCCTATGAGATAAATCATAACAAGTACAAAATTAAAAGTAGGCCTACATAAAAAGCACATGCAAGTTAGGAAATGGAACTACACTTTCTGATGAGCAAAGAGTTGCTACAAAGCAAGTCGGAAGAAAGTAGTATTATCTGTATTATTATACACAATAACATTGCCTTCATCTAATGAGTAGAAACTCGTTATAAAGGTATGTAGTTGAGTGGGCTAGGTCGCCGATCATTCTACAGGTATTAGATAAGTTAACTGCCAAGAGTAGTCTCATGCACCACATAGTCACGAAATGTGAGGTAGGTTTTCCCCGCTGGTAATGCTATTGTATTATCATCTATAAAACTATACACGAGTACCACGTTATTATAAATAATGAGCTCAGGGGTGCTCATCTGTGAGCCACTACCATGGTTGTCGGTTCCTGTGGACCACTATCATGGTTGTCGGTTCCTGTGGGCCACTATCATGGTTGTCGTTTCCCGTGGACCACTATCATGGTTGTCGGTTCCTGTGGACCACTATCATGGTTGTCGGTTCCTGTGGACCACTATCATGGTTGTCGGTTCCTGTGGACCATTATCATGGTTGTCGAATCCTGTGGAAGCGTGCTTGAGTAGCCAACAGATAGAGCGTAACCTTGATCTAATCAGTATTATTTTCATCGGATAAAGTCTAGCAGCTGACACTAGCAGTGTCAGCTGCTGCATTAGATCTATATGATCTAATGCAGCATAGGGGATGCTCAAAGACATGCTGCATTTGAATGAAATATAAGATATTTTCAGGAAGGAGTTATCAGATCGATACATCCTCTAATAGCAGTAGTCGGTCGTGTGAAATACACGATTGGATGACGCATATGGCATAACACCTAACCTACAGCTAAGTGCTTTCACATTGGTGAAAATGGCTAGGTGCTAAGTTCATTGGCGATTTTAAGAGAGGACAATTCCAAAAAATCCTAAAGCTCAAATTGTCAATGATGTCTTGTTGAAAGCAGTTTGTATGGGCAACCCACTCTAATACGACACTGTGCTGCCCACCGACGTAGCTGAGCTGATAAATCGGTGTTGAAACTTTATAGAGCAAGCACAAGTAATTGCTATTTTTGACAGCGGTCAGCACTCTTTTAATAACTACGTAACTACAATAAAACTGAAAACTCCAAAAATCAAATTGCTGCTCAGGTACGCAATAATTAAAGGATTCCAATAAATTACAATCAATCAATCAATCAATAGAAATGATAAGCTGTATTAGCAGTTGGAACACTAACCTGTAATATGAGTTCTTCCACCTGACCACCTCCAATTTTGGCTTCCAATTTATCTATGTCTGGCTCCTATTAACAAACAATAATGAGTAAATACTGGGAGAGACAAGAAAAAGCAATTATTGCACACTTGGCAAGAAAATAGGTGAGTGAAATTGATAATTGGCACACCATTGAATAGGGGTAATACATGCGGCTTTTACCAAATAATAGCGTTGTTTGATTCCATGCGATGTCAAACAAGATGCCGGCAGAGTATTAAAATTTGTGTTTTGGTCCTTTGAGAGATGACCCAAGATGAGCTGACAGTGAGTGATTCACCAGGTGTCAAAATTCCACATTTCGTTACTAGATTTGGCAACAAGGTCAACAGAGAGAGCGCAACTCCAAATTTATTAATGTTTATTTTCGTATCTTCCAACAATTCTGTCACACCCATTCGCTGTCCGTTAACAATGACTCTTTGCCACCAAACTGCTTCTATTAATTATCCTTCCAACACCATTTGAAGTCCTTGGAAGTATCAAATTATATCAAAAGCCACCAATAAGAGTCATTACATAAAATTACAGCAATTTTTCAACCAGAACACCAGTAAGGACGTACAGTTTTGTATAAAAACATACATAATTATTTTAGTAATTATTGTATTATTGCTAAGCATAAGTAAGTATAATTACATATTCTACAGTGTTGTAGCTGAGAAATCAAGCCCAAATCTGCCGTAGTAGTAAAAAGTTCAAGGTGCACTATTTTTTAGTGGTCAAGTCTTCTTTCGGTTCATCCTGGGCCCTAAATAGACCAATAAATTGGGTTGGCAGTTGCTCATTTCACAAAATATAGTTGCAGTACAAGTAAATCCTGTACATGATTTATCCTGCTAGGCTTGCGAATTTATGAACAGGTTATTATTATGGTGCAAGCGCACTTTTTATAATCAAGGCTGCTAATTGAGAGCCAATCGGCAGTTGGAAATAATCATAAAGATAATTAACTAGGTCTATGAGAATGTAGCTATCATTTTACAAAATGTTTTCAGTTTTCAAGCGTAATCAATGTCAGATTAGGATGGCATTGCGCTCTCAAATCACAATGCTGAAAATGCACTAATAATAATAAATAATTTAAACATAATACATGTACAAGACAATAAAAGACAGTAAGACACACTAAAATAGTTAGAAATTACAGCAATTTCTACATGTATTTGTTCAACATTAATTTTTCCCCAGAAATTATTACCGTATTCTCGCGGCACTGGCACGCGAGTCTTATAATTGGGTGCGACCTATATTATGACGTGCATCTCATTATTAAGACATGTGTCTAAAAAGTGAGATCTTTTTTAAACAATGTATTTACAATGTACAACCAGTGTGCCTTATAAATTGAGATCTTTTTTAAATAAAAAATATCCACTCCGATCTATATGACGTGTGTCCCAGTGCCGCAAGACTAGGGTAGATTTGTAATTATTAAAGCTAGTTAATTATAAACTGAGAAGTACCTGATTGACAATGGATTGTCTAGCATTTACCACTGTTTCTGTATTTATCCTATATGATGCCTCTTCGGGCATCTTGGCTGTCACAGCTAAGATACGATCATAGTAATGTTTCAAGCTTGCATGAGGATGTTTGGCCAGCTTTAGCCCAGCGAGCCCTGTTGTCTGCAACAAACAGGCTTATATAATTGTGAAAAAATCTGCCGGAAACACATGCCTGTGACTTAACCAGAATCAAGAGCGACTCCAATTACCAATAGAGCAAATACTTGATGATAAAACCCAAAATAATTGAACCAGCTCATCCACCAAGGCCCTAAACTCCTCAAGTAGTAGACTTACTAGAATTCCAAAGTATCAACTTATATAAATTATTTACATGCCTCGAGCCTCTCGATGGGTAGAGGCTTGAATTCCAGAGTCAATGGAAACTTCAGACACATGAAGTTGTTGTTTCTGATAACTAAACAGTTACAACATCTTCATTTATCAATAATTTGCTTCAAATTAATTGAAAGGTTAAAAAATGTGTAGGGCTACTTGTTTTTTAACATCTCAGCTTCTGTAGCACGATTATAATTCAAGCCTCTACCCATCGAGAGGCTGAGGTAGGTGCAAACTTGTAACTTTTGCAAATAACCAAGGCGCTGGAGAAGAAAGTTTCTAAATTGAAAAGCTGTCTTCTCCTGATAAAGTGCAATCGCGTCTCAAATCCAATCAACTCTTAGATTAAGCTCAGCTTAAAATCTGCCTTATTGCACTAACTGTGATCTGCTAGGGTCTAGGGTCTCCATTGGTTGCTAGAGCCATATAGACGAAGAGATTGTCTATACGCCTCTGGATCTACTGAGTGACGATAGTCCTCCGGTAATGAGTTTGCTTTTACAAACTTTTACGCTTGCGTGCTTCATAAGACATTTTTGAACAGACAACTGCAAGTAGTTTGAGGTTCAAATAGGAGTTATATTTTATCACATTCCTAAATTTTACGTTATTTATCTTGCAAATTGCAATTTGTGTGGTATGTGTGTAGTTATACTAGTCAATAAGCAGTTAATAACAAGTAAGTAAGTACAGTGTACAGTTATAGTGGTGCAGTGGAGGCTATCGGGTGCACAGCCTAGCTAGTACATGAGGTTTGTGAAAGATTGCTGTCTTTGACACTATTGATCCACTGATTTACTGTTCGCGAGCATCTCTGTTATCATTATGTTTTGAGACAGTCTCTTCTCGTCTCTAGTCTTCGTGCCATCTTTTTTTGCGATTACTAACATGCTGTTCATTTCCAAATTTCATATATTTGATATATATATAGAGTCAAAAAATCTTTATCGACACGCTTGCGAAGTTTGCTCTACATGTTTTCCAAGTTCCACAATATGGCTTAACATCGTCAGCGGCTCTGTCCCCAAACCTGTTGGGAGCAGCCTGTGGGGTCCAGTCTGTGGAACCCTTCACATTTCTCGTATAGCCTACTTTTAACAATAACCAGCCTTTATTCACCACTACACCACTGGTTACGTGTTCGCTCCATTCTTTCAATATCAAGATACATCAACTCCAATAAACATATAATTAATAGCGAGAAATTTAGCAAGAATACCCACGATCTAGCCTATAATATTTGATCACATTCCGCATTTGAAATTATAAATTGCATTGATGAAAGTTAGCATGAACAACATACATGATATTGTTTGCAATTACATGACATTATAACATAATAATTATGCCAATAAATGTTATTATTGGCATTTGTTTGCATAAATAAATTATTGGCAACAACTATTATTATTCAACAACCCCATAAGTGTTTATGTTTTTATCAGCTATAATTGATACAACCATATTCACAGTAAAATTATTGCGATTGAAAAATTATACAAACGGCATAGTCACTTGCAAGGGAGGAATTTCGGAAATCTATAAATGACATGGTACTTCTTAAACATCCCCAAGATTCACTAACATTTCTCCACTGATTACTGATTTACTGTTGGTGGCTTTACAACTCTCCAAATTACATTTCTTTTCCCGACTTCAATAAACAAAAAAGTTGTGTGGTGTTGATGTGTGGAACACTCACCTCGCCCAGGCTCAGTCCAGGCGTGTCTTCTGCAATCTTCAGTGACCGGGTGGCAAAGTCCTACAATAGTTCAATTGATCCTATATTCTAGGTACATTAATAGTCAAAGTAGGCATGCGGCATTTTGCTGTTATACTATATAATTATAATAGTCTGATGTTACAGTTCTGAAGACTGTCTGCAGTTCTGAAGACTGTCTGCAGTTCTGAAGGCTGTCTGCAGTTCTGAAGGCTGTCTGCAGTTCTGAAGACTGTCTGCAGTTCTTAAGGCTGTCTGCAGTTCTGAAGACTGTCTGCAGTTCTGAAGGCTGTCTGCAGTTCTAAAGACTGTCTGCAGTTCTTAAGGCTGTCTGCAGTTCTGAAGACTGTCTCCAGTTATACTTGGCAAGAAAGAGGTTGACACTTAGAGATCATTATTATAAGTGTTATAAACTTTTATTAAATGGAAAGCTATAAAATAATTTTATTATAAAATATAACATCATTAAAATAAAATGATTTTACAGCTTTCGATTCTATCATTCATTAATATTTACCTGCAGTCAGAAAATAGTCATATTTCAACATACGGAACGGACATGAGAAAAGAGTCATTTTTTGGGGGGCTCTACCCTACCAAATTTCTCTTGTTGGCCATGTTGGATATGTTTAGCATCCATTAAATTTATTTTATACTATTTTTTTGCAGTGTCTGCAAAGAATGAATATGAATGAATACTGATATTGAATACCGAATAGTGATACTAAATACAAGTACTGAAATACATGTCGTTGGTTTTAGTCCAGTTTGTGGGACAAGGTGGTTCCAATGGCATAATATTTAAGAAAACATAATTATAGTGACCCACATACCTTGGCCATTATAAACATGAATTTGATAACAAATTCTCTGAAACCAGGCAGGATATCAGTACAAGTATCCCCACAGTATGGTGATGTGTCCACTTTCTGTAGTTGGCTGCTGAGGAAGTATACATAGTGTCGGAGTTCACTCCAAGTTGGGTCTCTCAGCCCACAGTTGCTGTAATAAACAACAAATAATATGACTACGGAAATTTGTTTAAACATACTATGAATT
>JAOQGN010055162.1:0-12652 GCA_027564295.1 Himantozoum antarcticum
AAAGGGCCAGGGTTCAGTCCCAGTTACGAGTGTTACTATTTCCTAGTTCTACTACATTATTTTATCTACTAAATTTTGATTATTGATGACAGAAAATGTATTATAATATAAGCCTATGCAATTCCTTGCATTGTTTTGCATTATTGCACTAATTCATTTTATTTGCTGCAATATCGCAGACAAAAATTATACAATGCGGATCGTGTATACTCATTGATAATAATTTGTTCACGTAGATTGGTGCTGATACAATATGTGCTCTACTTTCATGTTCTAATATGTTCCCACTGACCCAGTAATATACTGACATTTGGAATCTTGATTATCGATTGGCAGAAAACATTAACCACTGTAAACTCATCTGTTTGACTTTGTGCAACTCATTATTATTTTAGTTTTATAATTGCAGATAAAGTTTCACTATGTTACAAGAACGATTGAGGAAGAACCTACTATTATAGATGACAGTAGAAAACATAAACAACCCATGGAAATGATCATGGGTAAAAAGTTCAAATTTGAACCTTGGGAGGAATGTTTGAAAACTATGACTAAAAATGAAATCTCATCCTTTACGGTGGATAAAAAGGTCAGCTATGCTATGCTCAAAATTACATATTATTAAATCAAACTACTTTATATAATATATGTCAACGTGGTAAGAATCATGTAAACGTGCAGTTGAGCATGACTATAACTGGCAGTTGCTAATCTACTTTAGCCAACAATAGAAGTTATCAGAATCTTTGCAGAATCCATAACAGTTCTTACTGTCTTGAAAATGCTAACTAAGCTTAGATAGCAAAAAGTAGGTAAAAACTTCTACAGCTATTCTAAGACTGTACGTTGCCGCCTTACTTCCATAGATGTATAATAACTGTAATATGGTGAGGGTAGGTCTAATGTGTGCTACATTGTTTGTTTGTTGAACGGTAACAGTCTGCTAAGCTGGATGGTTGTAAATGTTGTATCTCTCTATTTTGTGTTGTTAGTTAACGGCAACCTACCCATTGGTATCTAAAAATTTAAGAGAAATCTTTGATGGCAAATCACAAAAAGCAGTAGGCCGTTGTTGTGCTATGACTGCAATGGCAGAGAATGGTCTGGGATATCCTGACCTGAATAAACTACTGAATGATCCACAACCTCTGGAGTTTATACTAGGTGAGGCTGAGGGCTGGTCACAAAACCCTTCATTTTTTAGGACGTTTGAAATATTTTAATCCAGTTATATTTATTACTCACTGTATATTTCATCGATTTTTAATAAAAAATTAGTGCCGTCTTTTAATCGTATTAACTGAAGGTTAATTATGTTCACTATTTTTGAAGATTATTTCAAGATTAATTAAATTAATCTTAGCTTAAATATTAGAATAAAATATTGTAGTAAAAAAAAATTAATTTACATCAAAAATTAATCTTGAAATAATCTTTAAAAATATTGATCTTAATTAACTTTCAGTTAATACGATTAAAAGACAGCAATAATTTTTATTAAAAATCGATGAAATAAATAATAATTGATAAATATTGTTGGATTAAAATATTCCAAACGTCCTAAAAAAAATTTTTAAAGCAATCCTGTCAAATATGTACACAAAATATGCATATATTTAATTTTTACAACTTTATCAAGCTCAATTTCAGCGAAGCTACCATTGAATAATTTCAAGATGGCTGTGGCGAGTGTTGGCAGAATGCAGTTTGTATAGACATTATTATTATTATTATTGCAATATTACAGTAGGCCTAGTATTATAATATTGTATTAGTAAATAACAAAACATGAAAATAATGCATGAAAATATGCTTTATTTCATATTTGAGAGTTGGCTGTGCACACACTATATATAATAAAGAAAATTAATAATAAGATTAATTTACGATTAGAATTTCTTCTATGAAAGATTAATCAGGCTAAAAAACAGCCCCATATTACAGCACTAATAAAAATCCTAATAAAATTTAAACTATCTTTGTGTATCTTTACATATAACAATATAAAATACGTGTAAATAATGTTGGAACTGAAGTATTGCTAGAGTTCTTCTGAAAGATATATTGTAAAGAAAGTATGTTTGTTAGAACTGGACTATGATAACAAGACATTAAGCATAGCTTTATAAATCAGCCTGTTTATGATTTAATTAAAGAACTAAATTTACGATCAGTTCATGACATGCTGAACAGGTGGAAAAGTTAACTCGCAATTCTGTGCTTGCCTATTTCTATATGTAGCGTTGCCTTTGAACCGAGTTCAATGAGTTATACAGGTATATGCCATGTATACATATATGGATAACATGATGCAATACAATCACGTGACGGCAGCGTAACGTCGAGTCACATGGTTACAAATGCTGACACGAGCTGACCCAAGATGACACATGTAGCCAGACGTCAATAATTATGAATGTCCACTTTACTTAGAAGCTACTGTTTACATTTGTTGTCGCATTGTACCTAAATTCTATACCCCACGTCTACGCAGTATACCATAGATGACCAACCTTCTATCGTTACCATTCTATATTTTATTGTGGAACTTGGGATTTAGTTACAGAATCTGGAGGTATAGTTGATGTTTACTTTACTTGTTATGTAGAGGTGTTAGATGTGGAGCTGCCAGGTAATTATGAGAAGGATGCATGGGCAATGTCATCAGATGAGAAGACTGTACAGATACCTATACTCAAGGAGGAGGGCAATGCGCTGTATAATCAGAAGCAGTACGACCAGGCTGCTGAAAAGTACTCTCTTGCTATTGGCCTGCTAGAGCGGCTTATAATGCAGTGAGTGTCTGATAAGTGAAAAGTTGCTTATTATATAATGGTATGTTACACACTGTTTGTTAATTGGATAGGTGTACAAAAAGGTGTCACTGGCTCTGTCTGCTCTGGATGTGTTGCTCTATAGGCCTCCCTCTGGATTTAGCTGGCACTGCCGAAAGTGGGAGTATACTGAGGCTTTAGTTACTTCTGCCACACTCTACTATACCGACAGCGGTGTTATTTTTATTGATTTACTCATGAAATTTGAAATAGGTTATAACTAGTGCTGTGCTGGAAACGTCCCATGTTCCGCAGAACTTTGGTTGTTCCGGGGAACACGGAACATGTTGGCCATACCCAAGGAACAGTGTAGTCAATATTTTATAACAATTATTATTTATTTAACAAATATAAATAATTTTTGTCATGTTATATAATAAATATAATTATATGACAAAAGCAAAATTTGTCTCATCTGGTATGTATATTACTTTTGCATGAACTAGTTGCCATAATTTACCTCAATATCATCATCACGATCTAAATAATTATCTAAACGTGCGAGTGTTCCGAAAGTGTTCCGTTCCGGGAAGCATTATTGTGTTCCGTTCCGAAGCGTTCCGCTCCAAACAAAACCTGTTCTGGTACAACACTAGTTATAAATTATAGCCATTCATTATAATAATGAAGTATGGTCTTGACTATAATTCCTATCCATATATAGTATTTGATTCATAATATAATTATATGGGGCGAATGGACGTTGTTGGAAAATATGTTTACCAAAGAAAAGGTGATGACGTATAATTGTACTGCATACTAGCCTGTCCTGCCAAGCTTTGTCAAATGTGGAGTGGGCCCCACGACGACTCGTTGTGGGGACAACTCTGCATTTGATAAAGCTTGTCAGGACAGGCTAACTGCATACCTTAATGTTTGATTCACGATTCCTCCAGATTAACAGTAAGAAAATATGCATTATAAGATGGATTTAATATGGGAAATTAATACTCGTTCACATGGTCTGGTGGGCTTTGTGAGATGACAACTCCTCATAAATTGCATGCTATATCCTTACTGAATCGTTACCGGCTTACATTACCATTTTCCATTTCGTGCTGGTATTAAATGTCCACATATCAATTTACTAATAGTATATGCTGATTGTTTGTTTAATCATGCAAACCAATGGCAATTGGTTTTCGATCTGGCAAAAATTGGAAAGTTAACTGGAAATTTTGTCGAAATTTGTTAATAACTTTGATAAAGGATATTATATAATTTTTAATTAGTCTGGACGCATTTTAATTCTATTTATTATCAATAATATCCAGTAATCGTAATATGTGTAGTTATTGGTCGAAATATTTGCTGTTCTCTGGAATAAGTGACTCTTGAAACTATGGCTGAATATACTTGGTATAAATTCGCTTGATATATTGATAGAGAGAAGCCAGGCAGCGATGAACAGAAGGCATTGGATGAGCTGAAAGTGCCTTTACTTCTCAACTTTGCACAGTGCCAGCTTATAAAGACAGACTGGTATCAGGTTATACAGCATACTACAGAGGCCTTAAAAATACAACCAGGTAACAATAGTTGCCACTACCGCTTGGTAAATTAGAGAACCTATGCACTTTTGAGAGGAGCTTTCTCACCGGTTGTTATATATTATCACCTTTCATAAGTTATTTTTCTCGTAACAAATGACGGGGGTTGCTTGTCATAAAATAACTCCAAAACATATAGAAATGGAGATATTAGTCGGAGACATAATATACCGCACATATCGGTATGATAGTGTGAATTTAGTTATGGCTCGCTTACCTACGCCAATCAGTTGCATGCAATTGTTGACTAGTACATGATGAAACCAACGAATGATTCTATTCCTATTATAATTAGTGGTGGACATGATTAATAAATTTCAATCGTGATTAATCTAAATTTACCGAAATTAATCTTTGATTAATCCTGGATAAAAATATGTTGTTTCACTAAAATATAACCGCTTCTGTTCCAAATGTTTTCTTTGTTGTTGGAGTTGTCCATCCACTCTCAGCAGTAGACAACTCCAACAAAAACAATGCATTGCAAAAAGACTACTTCTAGGTTGAAAAGATAATAATAATTGATATGTTACATGCATATCATATGTTACATGTATATTGTATCTTCTTATCGTATATTGAGTTTATTAGATTAAAAAGGCACTAACTTAATACAATATAGTAATTATAGCGACAATCTAATCTAAGTAATTATATCGATTTAAAGGTTATGAGCTGAAAATATAAGCAGAATCCTCTGCCGCCTGAGACTAATATTTATCTACAGAGGAAATAATTGCACTTATTTAATTTCCGTGATTTAATTGTTTTAATCGCGATTTTACCAACCACTAATTACAGTATTTCAATGTAAGAAGTTACCCTCTCGCAATAGACATTGCGTTGCTTACAGGAACATCATTCCATCTCAAATCTGCATTTTCATTAAACGAATGGAAGTGTACATTCTCTGCAGTCAAATCCGTTTTTAGTGGTTGTGGGGGGGATTTACAATGATTCTGAAACTTAAGTATTAGCTACTTGACATCATAATTGAAGTAAAACCGCTCACTCTGTAATGGGCCCATCCGGGTTCGTACAGTAATTAATTATTGATATCATTGACCGATTTGTTTTGTTTTAGTTACAGCAACAAACTGTACTAATATGTACTTTATATGCACAGCACGCATAGGCTTGGTTATGATATGCACTATGATGTTGTTTGCTCATCACCTGCTACTGTTTTATGATGATCATTGCTTGCAGCTAATTCTGAGTGTTTAAACTCGCCATCTATGGAACATGGAACATGGTATCCTGAACTCTTCGTACAAAAATGTTAATCCCACTAATAAATATTGCGTGTAAATGTAATTTGTATTGATCCAAACCTGTGCAGACAACCCCATATAAGTATTGTAACATTAGAAATTTGTGTATTGAGTATACAATGTATATGCTAATAAGTAATTAGCAAATCAAGCCTATACACTGGGTGTACAGTACAGACTAGTGATACAGTGGAACATGTATAATTCGAAAACTCGGCAAATTCATACAATAAACTTTAGTCCCGCTGAAGCACCAATGTGAAATTACCTTAATGTTCGAATTCTTCTAAATCGAGCAGAAATATTTAAAACAAACCATAAGCTTTTCTCTGAACTTCAAGCGAAACTTTGAAAAAATCTCCCCAGAATAACCGGATACAGTAAACAGAAGTGTCAAGAACGACAATTAGTAAATTACTAGCATAAAAATGTTGAAGTGGGGGTCCATAATAGCAACGCAATTGGGTCACATGACTTTTGCGAAACTGGGCTGTACATGGGCCAGTTTAAATTATCCATAAATAATATGAATTATCCGTACATGGGCTAGCCATGTATGGATAATTCATACATCTCATAATTCAAACAAAACTCTCCAGTCCCCTGACAGCTGAATTATGCATGTTCCATTGTACTTTTGAATTTTCAGTCACTGATAAAGCGGTATACATATTCCTTGTCAGGACATTTAGAACTATAGATACATGTAGATGCATCTATTATACATGTAGATGCATCTATTATACATGTAGATGCATATATTATACATGTAATGTAGATGCATCTATTATAGAACTACAACTATATTATGCATTTTTGGGAAATGTGTTTGTACAGCTTGTCACTTGTTGGACAATCAATAAAAATTGTGTGTGAGCTGGAACCACCATCCGAAGGTGGGGCAATTCCTACTGTTATTGGTGATGCAGCTTATGAGTAGTTTAGTGCACATGGATTTTGCTTCTAATAGTATAATATATTATATAGTTATTATTAAATTAGATCTTTAAAAAACTTTGTTGCTTGTGCTGATTTTTCAAAATAATTGTTGCAGATAATGTGAAGGCGCTATATAAGCGTGCCAAAGCCAGTAGTGAGGTGTGGAGGACCGAGGAGGCTAAGGAAGACTATCGTCGAGTGTGCAGCCTTGACCCTAGTCTCACTAACAAAGTAAAAGCTGACATTAAACGATTAGATGATGCCATTAAACAACATGATTCAGAAGATAAACAGAAACTCATTGGCAAATTATTCAGCTAGCAAAGTTTAAAAATTATTTATTAGCGTTTGGTTTAAGTCTAGTGCAGTTATTCTAGTCCATTATTAGATACAGTATTATCGTTATTTTATACATGCAGCCTAAACATTACAATACCAGATACCACTAAATTGTAAAGCTCCATTGGTTGAGATGGGATATCTCCAGTGAATATCCAAATGCTTGAAATGCATGAAACAATGCAGTAGTAGTAGAGAGGCTAGAGACTATAATTAATACAGCACAGCAGGATGCACAGTAGGCAGCACAGTAGGCGTAGGCAGTACAGAGGGATGAACAATTTAGTTTATACTTCACTTGCCTGTTTATGTATTGTTGGATATATAACCATATGTATACTGTATACTGAATAGTAATGCAAGCTGATCATTATGTGTACTACACATGGAGGTACTAATAGCTACGAGTGTATTTATAAGGTCTTTGGTACTACATGTATATCCAGGCTAATTATGTCATTAAACTATTCAAGTAGTAGTTCGTAATATTTTATAAAATGTGATGGCTGTATTTGTATAATTTTAGATTCGTCTGCCAGTCCTATATTAGCATTATAACTACACAATCGGCAAATATTATATTATTCGTACAACAATCATAGAGTGTATAGCATTGTCATATTTCCTTTAAATTTGTAAATGCGAATTTTTTTTGGATATTTATCAACATTATTGAAAATTCGCTGTAAAGTAAATAGATTAAACATTAATAGCATTGTTGTTGTAATTGTTGAACTCTGCTCTATATCCAATTATTGGATGAATTGTTACCTGTAATAAATGCATGGATACTAGGGTATCCTTATTAATATGGCGCTACTAAATCTCCTAAAATATCATTATTATTATTTATTTTATGATTATTTGATCTTAATATGTTTGGCTCATTGGTGGTGGTAGGATGGGAGAGCCATGTTGTTATTTTCACACGATATTCACATGCTACTGCCATAGGTGGGAGATAACCCTCGAGTGTTTGAGAGAGCCCGTCAGTTGGAGAGGTTAAGAATTTCTAACTCAGAAGTGAGCAGTGTTACCTAGCACCTAGCATTACCAATGGGATCTCTCAAACGCACGAGAGTGGTCGCAACTGATCCAACCGGTGGTCGATCAACATTCGCATGTTTGAGAGAGCTGATGGCATGGGTAGTGCGTAGTGTGTATCATGTAGGTGACATTGAAATTGTGTTTACCTTCCCACAGAAAATTATTGTAACCAGGATGATGTGACGCGTCACATCATTAACACGGATATTAAATAATTCAGGGAGAAATGTTATATTAATCAGGCTATACAACTTGAACTACACAGGAATACAATATATAGAAAAAAATTACATCACAATCTACATTACAGACCTCGGAGTTGATAGTTCAGACAGTTGATAGTTCAGACAGTTGACGGTTCCTAGCTAATAATAACCGATGGGAACAAATATTAATATTTTCAGAAAAATAGAGAAGTCTATGTCAGATAAATTATAACAAAAGATTTGGGTCAGTTAGTATTTATTATGTTACGAAGTCACCAGGTTTTCATCAGCAGAATTATTTGAGTGGCTATTTGCATCAGTGTTCGTATCTGTCTTGATTGTGATGGCTGTGGGTATGGCAACGGCTACAGCTACAGCGGGCCTACTCATCTCATCAACGTCATCGGGGGTATTCATATCTCGACAAGGTCTGGACACAGCCTTAGCTTTGCAACGCTTGCTGCTAATAGTTAAAACTCTGCTGTTTATTGGTGGCTTACCAATATCAAGACTGCTTGGTTTAGCATGGCTCATGTTATTACTGTCGTTGTGAACATTAAATTGCACCATTGAATCTTGAATGTCCTCAAATGCTTGCTTTTGAATCTGCAACTTTGAACCGCTTACAAAGTATCTTCTGTCAACGCGATGCTGAGTTATGTTAGAGCGCAATTTTAATTGTCTGGCCTGCTCTAAAGACACTTGCTCCGCCACGTAGCGAATGCTTTGCTCACTATACCCTGCTGAATATGCTAAACTAGATTGTGACCTTATCCTCACAAACCCAGACTCCTGTCTGCTCGAGAATTCCGTCTCGTCACTGAGCAGAGGGTTGGCGCTGGACTTAGTATCTGCTGATTTAACACTGAGAGAAGTAGTGCATGTTGAGTAACGTCTACTATTTCTAGTAGATGATCTGTCTCTATCGTGAAACCGAAGTGGTTTAATAACAATCTCCTCCACAGAGCTCCGAGCTGATGGTGCTCTGCTGTTAAATACAGAGTCTGTTGCTGTCAGCACCTGTTTACGTTTTGAGTGAGCCGATGAAGGATGTAATGATTTCTTGCTATCCTTGGATCGGAGTGGAAATACTGCTCCGTTGGTTTGTATTATCTTCTGATACACTGTTTGTAGATCAGAAAATAGTCTTTGATGTGAACTGGAGGCAGAGTTCTGAGGAACACGGTCACGAGGCATTGTTGAAATTTTACAAGTTGAATTCACAGAATCCAAGTAGGAAATAGTAGTCATCTAATAGTAAATTATATATCAGCCATCAACAGCCTTTGAGCAATGTTACTTCAACTTGGTTACTCACTACGCTTAATTATACAAATGAAGTCAAAGGTTGTTGTTTACACACTCCAAACATCTAAAAGAACCATGTTAAATTGAATTAGTATGCTTTGTATCAGATTGTGATAATATATTAGGTACTTAGATAATGAATAAGTCTTTGTATCAATGTTATTCACTAAGGTACTTGCTAGAAATGACAATCATGTAAAAGCTATTGCTTACTGAGTGGATCACACCAGGCACCTAGTCCAAGCGTCTTGTATTCTAAATATTAATTTTACGAACTTTTACATAATACTGGAGCCTTAATCAATATGAAACATTGCTTATTAGTCATTAGCCCACTTAGTTAGCTATCCTTGGGAGAATAATAAATTATCTCTTGAGAATAATTATTAACCAGCACGAAATAGTTGAACAATAACCTCAAAAAGAGATTGCTCTTTCCAAACTAGAATTAGGCCTGTGCCAATGCAAACATGTATACATGCTGCAACCGGTGGGGTGGTAGACTATGTTCCTTACATTGAAGGAATAAGAAGAGAATAACTTGCAGAAGTATCAGTGTAAAATAAGTCTGAAAATAAGCGTAAAAATGTACAGTATTATAGCGAAACAGGCTTCAATGTCAAAGTTTAATTAATTGCCATTAAAGGAATGCAATGTAAATAATAATGCCACAATTTACGTTGGGAACACTAGATTTCAACTTTTTTTAACCTCAACTGCTTCCCAGAAATATTATAATTACAGTAGACTACCGCGTACAAACTATCATGTCATACAGTAACGTGGGATTGCTTTTGTTGAACATTGAATGTATTAGCTGCCGACAACTCACATCATAGCAAAGTGAGCCAGGGAGTCAATTTAAATATTTCCCTACAGCAATCAGAAAGTCAATGTATGTAAAATATATGTGTACCATACACAGTACCAAAAATATAATACCATTTTTTACAACTAAAACATATTTATTTTGTAAATTGAAGTTATTCCCTCCTTTCAGTTAAATATAATGGAAAGACAACTCCCCAGTATTACGCATGTTATTTAGTTGCTGCATATCCATTAAGCCTCGTATCCATCAAGCCTCATTTAAAAGGCTCTCTCATTAATGAGATGAGGACCCACCAATAACAGAGTTTTGTGAATAAGGCTACCTTACAGACTATCATTGCAATGCAGTTGCTACTACAAATTCCATGAGTATACAGAAAATCCGTTACCCAAAACAGTTCGTGTGATACTAAATTTGTATTAGACATATTCCGATTCACCTATTCTGGATTAGCCCGATACTGATTCAGAAAATCTGGCATATTCTAAAATAAAAGCCAAACCAATTCTGTTGAGATCCCAATCACATTTTAGATTGAAAGTGCTCAGCGAAATAATATAAAAGTTGGGATTCTGTAGTGCACTGTTGACCACTATAATAGATATAGTGAGCTGAAGGTATCTGCAATGTCACCTCACCCACTTGGTGTGGATTTCGAGCATAAGCACTACCAGTTCTCCTGTGGTATAGTAAATATAGTGCAGTAAGAATCTGTTAAAAACTGCCAAATGTTAACAGATTCAGGCACAGATCAATTCTACCGATATTGGTACCAGTTTAGATGCTGAGAACTGAACATTAGCAGTCATATGGGTAAGCCTTATGACGAAAGTAGTTGAATGAAAATAGTTGTCACAAGATTTAAGTCAAAAATACTCGTAGGAAATGTTGTACAACAAGCCTTGAGAATTACCAGTTTTTGTGTACACCATTTTTCACGGTACACCACACATTTTGGCAAAAGATAACACCGTGAAATTTTCCGTGCAGTAAAGTCAGTCAATTGCGAACTCTGGGTAGTTATATTGTAATGGCTTAAATTTCCTGTAGCCTAACATGGTTCCAAGGTGTTTGGCAATAAAACTAGTAGTTTTAGGCTGGTGCAACTCGATTACCGTTAATCAGGACAGGTGCTGTATACAGATACAGTGGGTACATATATATTAAGCAGTCACTTTCTAGGCGGTCACAATACTAGGCAGTCACAATACTAACGTACTGGTACAAGTAAACTACATGGGTAAAGTTATGGTGTCAAAAAAATTCGTAGCATCAATAAGCTAGGTGTCGCCAGACACCTAGCTTATTGACGCTCTGCCTCTGTCCTTGCAAGACTATAATTCCACCATGGATTTACTGCGCTAGGAGCATTTCATAAATAAAATGATAACAAAATTATAGATGAAAAACAATTTACAAGCTTTCCGAGCAGTTTCCATTAATGCAATCAATCAATGCAAAAACTCCCAAAAATAAGATTGTAGCTGATAATAATAATAATAATCATAACATACCATAATAATAACATACCATAATAATAATAATATTGGGCTTGCCAGGCATCCTATTTTAAGTGGTACTCCATTGCAGAGCTAATCGTCCACTGCGCATTGCATGATATTACTATTAGTTCGATTGACAAACAGGAAAACCTTCAACGGGACAAAAACCTCCAGGTTGTGAGACTCGAACCCACATCTTTGCAGTTAACTCGCGTCAATGCGGCAAGACCAGAGTGGCAAGCGCGCTACCAACTCGGTCACTTAGACCTTCACTAAGATCCAAGTGTCTGTTTTGATGCTGCCTAATGCTAGATGTACCAGAATATAGCCTTAATTATAGCCTTAATTAAGGCTATATTATGGTATCATACCATAATATAGCCTTAATTAAGGTTATATTATGGTATAATACCATATTATAGCCGTATTTATATACATATCTTTTGCAGTTCCGCTGTTCTCGCAAATCACCGTCGGACAGACATAAATAGACAGAACAGCCAATAGACCTAACTAACTGTCCGTAGATTCATCAGCACTATATCTACATGTATATGCAAACCTACTTTGTTGCTGCGGACTGTTGTTGTAACTTGGTATAGGGCTGGCAGGCTAGTACATAATTTTGCGTAAACCATAAACCTTATGCAACCTTAGATTCAACATATACAATGTATACATACCGTATTCTCGTGGCACAGGGACGCGAGCCTTATAGGTGAGAGTGGACTTTTCAACAAAAAGAAAGATCTCAATTTATAAGGCACACTGGTTATACATTCACTTATAAGACGCACTTCACTTACAAGGCACATGTGTCT
>JAOQGN010055273.1:0-12651 GCA_027564295.1 Himantozoum antarcticum
GGAATAAAAGCAGTACAAGAACAGTTTCAAACAATTTATATAGTTGATTCAATTCAAATTTATAATTCCCTGTTAAATATATGTACTATATAGAACATTTACAAGCATGAACGTCACAAATATATGTCAATTTTTAGTGTCATATTATTTAGATATCATGATATGGCCAAAATCTAACAATTTGTATACACTGTGGTTGACAAAATTGACTACTAAACAGTCATCAAAGCAACATTCATTATCATCAAAAGCCTTCAGTTACAATTTGAAAATGAATAGCAGTGAGTAAACAGAGCAGAGATGGGGAGCAGAGTAGCACGGGAGCAGAGATGGTTAAGTGGTTAAGATTGCAGCACCTCTATCATGATTTCCCCGAAAAGCCAAGAACTTTGGCTATGGCCCATAGCCAAAATCTATTGCTAATTAATCAAGATGTGGGGTACTGGAGTTGGATTTTTGCATTTTTCAGTAAGGCCCAGGCCAGTCAGCTTGAACAGAGTTTCATATGCATACAATACCTCTGCTTCGTGGCCGCTAGCCATGCTGTTTTGCTGTCAAACAACGGAATAACCATATTGTATAATGTTAATATATTATTATGCTCATTTCCGCTTGAAGGTAATCGGAAATCTATTCAACAGAATTGGACAGGAGTACTATGGCTTCTATAGCCCTCCCGTTAGAGTAGACAGAAGAGCTGGCAGACCACAGGCTAAGCATAATGCTGATGCCTGTCAAGCCTGTGCAGAAGGTGGTATAATCAACGACTAAAATTATAATGCCAATTATGGTCTTATCACAATGCCCTTTGTGGAGGGGAGCTGTGTGGTTAGGCTACTCCACACCAATTGTGTTATGATCATGGAGTTATCTTCTCTGGGAAGATAACTCTGGTTTGCGCTATAATTGAATCTATCTCAATTGCAGAGATGGGTTTACTGTTACGCTTTATCCAAAAGCAGTAGTTGCAATTTTTAAAACAACATATCATTCCATTTTTCATATGACTCGAACTCTCCTAGCTCATGTTTGCGTATGATTAGCAAGTGATCAAATTAGCGTATTATAACCAATTATTAGATGTTTTGTTCCGAGTGTTCACCGTTTGCAAAAGAGACGAACTTAAGTTCTGTTATAATATAGTAATTCTTGAAATATTTTGCAGGCTTATGTCCCAGCTACAGCACACAGGATGCCCACCCGGCATCTGTTGAGTTGATCAGTTCCTCCATAGAAATGCTGTCTATCACTGAATACTAGACGACAAGATGAATAGACGACACTTTAAATTTCAGCTCATGAGTTTGCATCTAGACAACATCTATTTCACGTACAAACTAGGAAATTTGTTAGGAGTTGTCCTCTGCCATCAAGGCAAACCAAGAAATTTATCTGAGACAGGCTTGTCTAGACAGATCTGGAGAGGGAACACCAACAATGATATCCCATTATGACCTATTTTTTGCATCCCTCGATACATGTTAGATTAGCAACTAATTTGACTTATTTGTTCAAAGCATCAACAATAATAACAATATTAGCCTTATTCTTAAGGCTAATTCCCCCCTCCCCACCTGATGGTGGGGAGGGGGGAACTTTTCATTTTCCCCGTCCCAACTTCACCAATACGAGAGTGAACAATATCTGCAGCATTATGAAACATTGCTATTATATGTGATGTCATAATACGAATATCCGTTGCAAAGATGGAAATAGATGTTATGATACTCTTTTAGAGCTTAAATGTCAATGTCCCACTAATTTATTTGGTCACATGTATTGAACATAAAACTATAGAAGTATTTCGCACTTTAGCAGGTTGCATTATTTAAATCTATGATATTATATATGATGCAGAATATTTTATAGGAGTTGTATAAAAATACAAAAAAATATAATGGCATGTACATTGAATATAATATATTGTACGTATGTCTGAGATTTCTAGCGGTATATTAATATTTATTGATAGCAAAATGTCTACTTAATAATATAATTTTAATGCCTTAATTTTGAAAAAAAAATGTACATTGACTTCAATATAAAATAAAATTTTAGCTATTTTATTAAAAGTTGGTTGTAGGTAAATGGTCATCACATAATTATGGCTATACATGAAATTAGATATAATATAATCAATGGTTGCACACTTGAAGATAAAACCGGTGGCCATTTATATATGTAGCCTGTGCCACAAGATCCTTCGCAGAGAGAGTAGTGTGTAAGTGAAGTGCTCCACTCAACCTGATATAATCTTGTAGGCTTTGGTAAGGAGATTCTAGAGATAGTTTTTACAACAAAATTCATATTTATCAAAAATTCTAATTTTTACTAAGCCAAGTTGAAACAAAAAATAGTATAACAGCTAAAGATAGTGCCAATGAAATGCTAAAACTGTTAGAAATGCTTAATAAGACCGCCGGACCGGTAACCTATTTGGTACTATAACATAGTATTCCACAATTCAATAGCAAATTTGCCGGTGATGTTACCAATTCAGGAAATATCAACGAATAAAATGTTCTAATTGTTTAGTTAGATCATATCTCAATACAGATAGTGAGGCTTCTTGCCTCATCACGAGTTTGAGGACACGTCTTGCCAAACAGATATCAGATAAACATAGGTCTGAGACAAACAGATCAAGAGTAAATGCATTGATTGTAATTAAAACTATGTGCACTGAGAATAAGTGAACAGATCCTATTTATACACCAACAACATCGTTCACGTAACTACCTCTCCTATCTAGAATAAAGTCAGCAGCTTTCTGCACATTCCATTGACAGCTCATCAGAGCCACCTCACACTGTTCTAGGCCAGCTAGCCGTAGCTTAGCTAATTGTTTTAGTTTGAGATATTTCATTGCACGTTCTACTTGACCATCTGTAGCTTCCAATGCGTGCCGACAATCTGCCTCTGACACCTGTAATTATTATTTATAACATTTAGTTCAAAAAGCGGAATATGGCATATGTGTGTGTTACTATCCACTACACAACTTATCACTTATTTTTAGACTTCAAAGTATATTTAGAACCTACCATGCCTAGCGTTATTAATTGCTGTGATAATTAAGTCAAAAGATCTCAAACTATCTATAACTGACTCTGAGCCTACCATTACTTTTGATAGATTACCTTCTGGCAAGTTCAGAGCTATAAAATGCGGCGTAAAGATACATGAACTATCTATTGCAATCAAGCTTTTAACACTCCGCTCTTTTAATAATACTTTTATTTTGGTTTTTATGACGTTTTTTATGAAAATCTTTATTAATTACTACGTTATCTATTTGTGATACCTTAACTCTTTTAATTTATTATTCACTGTAACTGTAAGTCTTAGTATATAATATTTTATATGCACTTTTGTTAGTTATTACTTTCTCTCTTGTAGAGCCAAACAAATAAATCTGGTTTCGAAACACATTTTTCCTTCTGTCAAGAACCCTGAGAGCTACAGCAGTTTTAGTACATATATCAGGCTACAGGTATCAGCATACAGTTGGTGAGCATCTAGATCACCATTAATTTATGACTTTTCAAATTGAACAGACAATTTCTTAAAATTATCCTTTTTGGAGTTGTCTATGTCTACATAGGACTACTGTTCACTGAGCAATAGCCACAACATAGCATGAAGTTGCTGTGCTCAGCTTCGGAGGCTATGCAAAGAATTATGATTCTTTTCGTCAGTTATCATCAACAACAAGGTTAATGATTGAAAATTATATGATTTCGGGTGTAATCCTGGGAACCCCTGAAACCGTATTATACCGTATACCGCATTTGCACCGTATTAATCGTATACCATATTTGTACCGTATTATGCCGTATTTGCACCGTATACCATATTTGTACCGTATTATACTGTATACCGTATTTATACCGTATTTATACCGTATACCGTATTGATACCGTATTGATACCGTATTGATACCGTATTGATACCGTATTAGTATTTCCGAACTAGGCTTATGCATGCTAGGCTTCTTAAGCTAGGCTAATGCAATGCACAACTTTAACAATTTCAAAACGAACTCCAAATTTACAAAAATAACTTATGCTATGATTATTTTTGTTTAAAACGACCTAACTGGGCACATAAAAGCAGATTCACATAAAAGCATAATACAAGTATATATATATACACATGCCTATATATAACAATTAGTGCTTTAACAAATGCACTATGTATAAGCATATAAGTGTATAACCACTTTGTGGTTATAATTAACCACTTTTTTTAACTCACCTCATTGCCTAACAATTTTTGTAGTGTTTTAATTTTTTCTGATCTGGTGGTTTCTGCAAGATCTTCAGATAAGCTCAGATTTTCAATTGCTGTAGAATTTGTTTCAGGGGACCAAAAGGCACCCATATTGTTATACACAGCTATAAATAAAGATATTCATTACAACCATATGCAACTAAATACATGTAATTCCATCAAGAAAATATTATGTCGATGGAATTATAATATTATTATATCTATATCCATGTATCCATATCAACATACATGCATATTATCTAACTCGTCAATTTCTAAATAGTCAAGTTTTACAACAACAAAACCATGAATTTACAATAATGAGGCAAACTATAACTTTGCTGCAAGAGTCCAGATTTAGAGTATCATGTCAATTTGCGGTGTGAGAAGGCTAAATAATTAAATATGCATATACGTGTAAAACTAATAATTATGGTTAAAGTACCCACACCATCGCATATCTAAGCCGTAATCATAAATGCGATGATACTACAAGGAGATCTGTGAATGGTGCTGGAGGGATCGCAACTCCCACAGCTTGCAATTCACTCACACTCATGGTGGCTCAGAGGGAAGGAGTAGCTGTGGGATTTTATGATAATAATAGCTTGTGGATAAAATATTACAAAATATGGCACACAACGGCTCCCATAAAAGCCACCCAAAAGTAGTGAGAGATTTTCGTGAAGGTTCTATCAATTTTATACTACACTTCGACATTTTTATTACAGAAGGTCATGCCATTACAAAATCTAAGCGGACTTACGTGGTATGGATATAACTGGAACTCTGGATGTAGTAGTAGACTGTGGTGCTGACACAGGCACTGGAGGGGGAGGGGTAGATGGCATGTCACTTACATCATCATGATTCTCGGCACTGAGGCTATCACCTGTTAGATGTATGGGTGGCAATGGTGGCCTTTCCTTCGGTCTCTCAGTATTTTTTAAAGAATTACGGCTGCAAAATATGAATCAGTAGGATTAAAGAACCATTGTTAGTGTGTCTAAGGGCTAATGTAATATCACTTAGATAATAGTTTAAAGTTATCAACAAGTTACAGTTATTGAGTGTAAGGCAATTTTAGCACCCAAAACTAAGTGTTCGCCAATTCAGTGCAATCACTGATTCTCAATGTACATTGCAATAAAACTTGACCTCTAACACTACACCTTTCATTTCTGTATTCGTTCCTAGAAGCTAACAGATGTTTGCATTGGCTATAGTTATTGAGACAGCTCGAATTACTGGATATGAATGCTGCTGGCTTGAAAACTTGAACGTAGCTAATCTCAAACCTATTTCATCATTTGTTTGTCCAGCATGGTATACCTCTTTAACATCTTGTAAACAGTGAACTCTAGAGCGTGTTGAGATATCAGCCACATAAATCATGTTGCCAGATGTTGATGATTATAGCGAGAGAATGCAAATTTTGCCTACAACAACTGAATTTTAGCATCTGCTATAACTTCTCATTTTTTAAAATTCTCAGAACATTAAAATCATCCACTTATTAGCACAACTCATTTTAATCTCGACAAAACACCCTCTCCAATTATATTTCAATCCCAGCCATAAAAGTATAGAACAGAGAAAAAGCAACATAGTTTTTGTTGGTATTTACTGGCTGTTATTAATCGGTCACTATACTAGATATCGTCACACATAAATACATACCTATTAGTGGCGTGTGATGGTTGAATATTAGAGCTATGAGTGGTGTGCACTAGTCTGGTACGGGTTACTACTGCAGACGGTGGTTCTGGTGGACGTTGACAGGGAGGAACCCGATGTCCTTGTGATCGTGCCTCCTACAAAAGAAAGTTGTATTCATTAGTAATGCAAGTTGAAGTTCAATTGCTCTATTTGAAGTTCAAAGATTATATAGTACATTACTTTCATACAAGATAACTAACAGCTTAATCGCTTTGATTGGATTATTTTAGCCTGGGTACATAATTTGAACAGTACATGTTCAACATTACATCCATGTACATAATGACTACGTTGCATTACGTGCATTTATATTAAGCGGAGTTGTCATTTCTTGTTTATTGATCTGACAACTCCAAAGTAAGTACTAAATGAAGACTATTTGTCATTTTTGCGTACTTCAGTCCTCAAGTGATGTGAATTTAAATTTTTATGTTCCCGTATATTAGCCAACACTTACATTGGTACTCTGAGCAGATGATAGTCTACTATTGTACCCTTTGCTGGTTCCTTTAGCCACTAGCATGTTGTAAGCTTGTTCTGCCTCAGGAGTAACAGTAGCGTTGCTGTCAGCTGCCTTAGAAGCCAAGTCATCACTGAACGTCCTCTTGGCAGTCTTTGGACTTGTCTTCTTGGACCCAGGGAATTTAAAATGAAACCGGTGTTTGGATTTAGTAGGAGTTTCTGGTTTGTTGTCCATATCCTTAGGGGTGTTTGCTTGCTATAAAAACAACATATTAGTATACGCACCCAGCATACGGAGCAGTTTACGAGGTTACACTATTATTACATGTACTGTTGACCAAATAACCGCTGCTTAGGAATACTCATGAGCTACCAACTCACAAGGTCAATCATTTATTATATATTGTGTAATGTATACCATCAATTTCTAAATAGAAATTATAGATTTCGGAAATGTCAAGCCTCTAGCATCAAACAGCAGACGGAACTATTTTAGTTTGCTGTCAACACTTTCCATTGTTATTATTCGAGACTGCTAAAGTACACGAATTGACAATGTTACTTTTGGCTGCTAGCAATTGGAACATGGGTGTTCAACTTGACAATGTCATAGGAACAAGGAACATGTCACAGGAAACATGGGTGCCAAATTGACGATGTCACTTTTGTCTGTTAGCAACAGGAACATGGATGTTCATTGTCATATCAACAGTGATGACTACCCCATATACATATACAAGTATAAGTCACTAACCGATAGAGAGCTAGAAGCGAGCTGATTGGCTAACTCTATGGCATCATTTATCATCTTCTCATCGGCAGCAGACATGCTCTTTAGGTTTGTTCCAGGTAGCGTCTGCAAAACAAGTAGGAAATGTTAATAGCGAAGACACTAATTATAGTTTTGATCAATCATTACATAGGCAGAAAATTCCTAGCTAGTTTAAGAGCAAGACTTTTCTGAAACTGCCAATACTTGGATATTACAAGGCAAAAACTTCATGCGTCATTGCTTTCATAAAATCTTATTTCAGCGTAACCGCTTTTATGCCATTGATTTAAAAAACTTTTTAAATATTTATAAAGTAAGCATGCCAGCATATCTAGTTAAAAATGTGTAAAAATATTAATATTAACATAAAGATATACAAAAGTTGCTGCTTTCATTCACTGAAACAGTGCTCGATAAAAATTAGAGCTGGTTATACAATACAAGTATTCAATTTTATTTAAGCGGTCCTGCTATGCAATACGAAACTGATTAGTAGGCATAATAAAATTGTTTTAAACTTCTACGTTCACTTATACAACAATTGTAAATATTATAAATATAATAATAAATGTGACACATTATGTCTACACATACACTGCTATCCACTACTGGTGCAAGGGTCCTATGCTCTAGTAATAGGTAGCAGCAACGACAATGACCTAGCAACCAACAAATAACAATAGTTGACATCAGATTTGATAACTGAATGTCTAATTTCATTCAGTTTTTCCATAACATAAACATAATTTATGGGAATATGGAAATGTGCACACAAGTAAAAATAGTAAGGCCTCGTCTACAAGCCAAGTAAAATAGCACACAAAGTTGAAAAGTGTACAGAAAGTGAAGATATTTAAATATATTTTTAAAAAATTGGGGAAAGTAAGAGCTACTTTACAACTATAGATTCATATGGTGCTTACCTGAGAAAAGCCAAAAAGAAAGGATGTTAGAGGAGCAACACACAGCACGGTGATGTTGTTAAAACAGCCATAACAAGACAAATCCTCAAACACTTAGCAAACATTAGGACAAGTTGGTAGCAGGAGATCATAGAACGTTATATCAGAGACCTCAATGTTACAATGCAAACTGACAGACTAAAATGTGGAGATATTTGATCACAGTTTACAATAGTGAACAGACACTCCGTCATCTTGGGTGGGAAACAAAGCATTTTGCAATGTCAAGCAATGAATATGCATGTGTGATTAAACAATGAGGCTTTACGTAACCCAACACTCAATCAAATAGCGCAAAGTTGCCAACACACCATTAATTCCGTACAAGTACAAGCGTAGCTGAAAATAGCCTCCCTCTTGCAGCACAACATTATGACAAGTTGTTATGTAACAATTATAAGTATTATGGATCAATATATTTCAGAGTTCATTTCTTATTGAAACATCTGTGATAATAAGAGTATTATTTTAATAAAAATATAGTATACAGTAAGTAATTAAAAAATTTACAACAATATATAAGTTACTAATAAACTTTGTGCATTTTACTTATGAAGTTTTGACAGACTAATTATTTGATTAACTAAATCTTCAACAGTCTCTCCTTCCTTCCATAAACGTAACAATTTAAAATGCAAGCCTCGCTTAATTATTGACAATAATGTTGACATCTTGGTAAATATACAAACAATACGAAAAAAATATATGCATATAACAAAATATTGATTATTATTCACCGACTATCAATAACAATCACTAAATTGATTAAAGTGTTATTTCACATTAGTGATTATTGCTTATAATCTATTACAAAGGGCTAATTATGCCTCCTTCAGTTTGTGCATAATACGTTGGGTGCTGGCAATTTGCCTTCGTTGCATCGCTCAGTTCAGCAGTATCAATAATATTTAGCCTTGGCCTCCAGCCTTATCGTATGGATGGGAGGGTCCAACCCCGGACCTTGCAATACCTTTCTTGGGACAGGAAGGCATGGGGAGGTCCTTACATCCCAATCCACACAGAATATAAACTCGAAAGCCTATGAACCAAAACGTAAAACAGTTCAGATTCAACTCCTACGTGGGTTGTACCGTCTGTTTGCATCTGACTTCTCTCAAAGTTATGCGCAAGCATACAAAGCTCGCAATATAGTTCTCATAGCATAGGCTAGTAGATTTATAACTGTCACCAGGCTAATGGCTGAGCCACTGAGGAAATGACTTCCAGACAGAAGAGGTCAAGTCATGTGCATGACCTCCACACAGAAGAGGTTATTAGCTAGTGGTATAACTAATTAGCACATATATTGGCATTGGTAAAGAGTTAAATCATACAGCTACAGTTTCCAAATCACCGTCTAAGCTTTCACCCATCTAAAGTAAAGGAAACATAAAGCAAATCTAATGCACATTCACACATTGTTGCATTGTGGAAGACATGGGTCATGTGACCAGACCAGCAGACGTCACCCATGACTATGTGAAAGTACCTTGAAGCATGTGCTACCTTATAGAATAGGAGGTCTGTAAAATGTGGCAAACATCTGCACTAAATTGCCAAATATGGATTGCTGCTATCAAAATAATTTTCTTCTTGAATTTTAATAGCCGTTTCCATATTTTCCCCCAAATAAATGTTGGTGACTATGATAACTATCGGGCTAACCCTTAGGATTCACAGGCAATTAGCCTAATTGGGCAAGTAGTAAAAGAGAAAGGGCTACAACCCATGACTAGTTCCTACTTCATTGCTACCGCATATTTGAATGGAAGTGCAAGGCCGAATAAACAATACCTCCCCCTCCCCCCAAACACCCAGAGCCTCTATTTACATACTGATTTTGTGATTACCAAAGTTGTGCTGGGTATACGCAGTTGATGAACAAATTACATAAAAGGAAAGTAAAGGAACTATGTGGCTAGATATTATTATGGTTAAAGCTGAAGCAAGGTAGGAAACTGGAGAGTGCAACCATTGGGATTGCTGAGCGAAAGCAACATAAAAGAATAGCTGGTGTTAGAATAGCAAGCTGTATTATAATAAGTGAGCATAATAGGAATATAGCAATAGCTAAAAATAGCCTCAAGGCCATACTATGCATTAAGGGCAGTGTGACATTGATAGAGCACAGGCTATTTACTACGAACATAACTGGTTGCCATGGTTCACACACTGGTCACTTACTAATTTATTTTTGTTTGAAGATTTTTTCCTCTGCTTGCTAGTAGTAGTAGTAGCAGTAGTAAGGAGTGGGGCAGCTGCGGGGTTGCTATGTGACCGGCTATATCCGTTAGTTACTGTACTAGCATGCATATCCTGTGCCAGTAGGGGTGGTGAAGTATTAGAGTTGTCAGATGTTAAACCTGTATTAGCTGTTGCAGCATTCGCAGCGTGCAAGCCCTCACCATTAGTAGCTGAATAGTTGTTTATGTTTGTGTAATATGGAGAAGGTGAAATAAGGCTATCATCACATGCACTGTTACTACTGCTGCCAGCGTCCGACATGGTGTTAGCTAGCAGTGGTGAGGGTGGGGTGGCAGAGCCCCTGCTTACATTGTGTGAAGACGAACTATCACTATTTCGAAATAACTTGCTGCTATTATTGTTTTCGTTTGTGTTAGCATAACGATCACCAGTTTTAAATTCTCTCATCATGTCGTCTATAAATGATGTGCCAAAACTGAGCGAATCCTACAAAGACATTAAATCCATTATTACGTTTGAAGTAACGAGCGAACGATTCCAAAGATATATATGCAATAAGACATAATTAAGGTTTGAGCAATCACAGGGATTTGCATAAAGCACTTAAATCTGTTCAACGTTTACTTCACATGGACTCCTTGATTGATGAGTGCAATTTTTCCATTTCTTTATTATACCGAGTAGCCAGAGGGTATACATATAATGTTGTTGTGGGAGATTATAAGTTGCAACAGTCAAAGCTTTCGTTTACTAAGATTAATGATCATATAAAAGCTATAGAAAAGTGTAATCCTTATTTTATTGCAGATAAAGTATTATATTTAGCAAATAGATTACAGGAATCTGATTGGAAAAGCGTAACACCAAATACAGTCAATATAATATGCAGTGTCTTTGATAACGTGATGACGCTGAGAGAGAAAGCTCTTCTTATCTGACAGTGTTATCTACATTTTACGACAATGAAATAAGTTGAAGTATCTATCCTCTTATGACATTTGTAAAACATGAATCATAAAATACAAAATTACTCCAGGCATCGTAAAATTATACAATTTCAGATTAATCCATCGGCTCATTTACTCGAGTTACAGATTCATTTTCTAGATTAGCGGGAAGAGAGACACGCTCGTGAATATTTGGGCTCATGCATCAGTGACACTCCAGTGATACTCAAGTGATATTCGACTGACTGGTTGAGCAAGGTACAACACTCCTGTGTAACAATACGTGTATGTCCACAGAGTGACTGGTTGAGCAAAGTACAACACTCCTGTGTAACAACACGTGTATGTCAACAGGGTGACTGGTAGAGCAAGGTACTCACTCCCCTGTGTATAATTCATGAGTACATAAGTCAAATCGTAATTATTATAGTAGCCTGCATAAATGTTCCTCATTCTAGCAAGTGCTACTTTACTACCCTGAGTACACAGTCATATGAAAAGTTGATATTGTGGGAGACGGAATAATCATTCTAAAGTGCACACCAAATTATATCGCAAGCTACCTTTAGCGTCTCCAATCTGAAATTATCTGTGACTAGACAGATAATTACAGATTACAGCAGCCGACGCACTCGGCTAGGAGTTAGCCACATATTCTACCATCCTATCAATACATACCGAAAGACTGAGGTCTGGGAACTGGAAATCACTGAGATCTTCTAGCTCTGAGGTGTTACTGTCACCATAATTTGTTGTTACTGTTGTAGCTGTTACAGCTGTAGATAGTGTGATAGCTGTAGCAGCTGTAGTGTATGTAGCGTCTGTTTTAGGATGTTTGTCACCATTAGATATAGGTACATTACCTACTACACCACCACTACCCTCACTGTGCGTGCTCTTCAATGTACTGGAGCCTAAAAACAGGTACAGCATAATAATATCAATATAATAATAACTACAATAACATAGTATTAAAACAACAACTATGATAAAATATATAAACTAGAAATGATAGAATCATGGACCACGACGGTCGAAAGGGGAAACTGTCATTAATGGTAGGGTAAAGATAATGAAAAGTAAAAAGAGATTTAAAATATGAAATTAAAAGGATGATAAGATAAATCAAAGAATACCTTTTATGTTTCTCAATATTTGCTTAATAAATATTTATATTCAATTAATAATTTTTCATTGTACCCAACAATATTGTTATGTAGGTGTATTCTTACCACTCTCCTTGCCAGGCAGCTCTGGCCTGCAGACTGTACCAGTGCTGACTCGTCTTCCAGTATCAGGAGAGAGGGATAAC